>JAOXNZ010000054.1:27807864-27822715 GCA_028566095.1 Kryptolebias brasiliensis | reverse complement strand
GCAAGTTAGATTAACAAAAACTCAAACAGGCTAACACAAACTGCTGTGTTCAGTTAATGAAGGTTTATATGTCTTTAGCACAATCAGTCCAACCTAGTTTCTCCAAGCGTCAAAGTGTCATACTGGCATGGATATTCTATCGTATTTTAATACATTCTATAAACATAAAAAACTTCTAAAACTATCATGTCTTGTGGTTATAAATATAAAAATTATTAATTTTCATGTTTTCATTTGTTATTGAAGGCCACTGCAGAGGGAAGAAAGAGCCACATGTGGCCCCAGAGCCGCAGACTGCAGACCGCTGACCTAAGATCGACAATATAGAAGCAACAGAGAAAGTAGACAGACTGCACAGTGTAACTAATACATGACAGAGTCAGGAGGAGAGGCCTCACTATTATTATTATTATTATTATCAGTAGTAGTAGTATTATTCACTAATGGCGCAGCCTCTTTCAAAGTGTTTAGTTTAAATAAGAATTTAATTTAATCATTTCAGACACTTAATAAAGCAGAACCTGTCTGCATCATATAATTAACCTGAATGTAAACACATTCTCTAGACTAATAAACTGCAGCATCTTTTAAATAAACTCCATTCATTTCCACGTTCATACCATTCAGCCCCTCTGCATCCTGGACTTCAAGGAATGGGGCAGGTCCCCAGATCCGGACCGTTCCATCGTCCGAGGCGCTGGCCAGCAGTCCGGGTAAGATGGGGTTCCAGCTAACACAGTTAACAGTGCGAGTGTGACCGGTCAGCTCTGCGATAGGGAGTTCACTACGCCGATGCCAGATGTAAACTTTGTGGTCTGTGGAGAGAAAAGACTCAGTAAATCTGAAATCTGTTCTTTTCAACTTGTCCCTTCATGTTGGACCTAATTGCTGTGCATGTCAACATGTCTCGTCAGCTTATCAAACAGCCTCGGCTAATAAGAGTTATACATAACATCCTAGGAATAGTATTCACCCACCACTGAAGGCAGAGTGATCATGTCTCTGTGTGTGTGCGCTCATTTGGCTGTACTTGGAGAAAATAATCATTGCTTTAACCTTTAGAGTCAATCCAATTCTAGATGGCCACCACAGCAAAACAATCTTAGCAAACACAAAAATGGCTAAAACTCAATCAATTTTACAGATACTGAGCTAAAATTTGGTGGGTAGTAGCTGAGACTGATCCCAAACTTATAATTTGAGCACCAACTGATCATAAAAGATCTGTGTTTAAAACTGTGGTATTAACTATTAGAATGAACTCTGTTTGTTAGCAAAGTAGCTTTTAATGAAACTTTCAGAAAGTAATCACTGAATATAGATCTACAGCTGATTCATTTTTAGAGGCAACTCAATCCAGTTATCTGACCTTAGATAACATAAAACTGGCCACAATTTAAGCAATTTTACAGATATTGAGCTCAAATTTGGTGTGGTAGTATCTGAGCACCATTCCCAACACATACTTTAAGAACAACATATTGTGTTACATGTTTGTATAAAACCTTGACATCAACTGTTTTAGTAAACCCTGTCTGTCTGATAGCAAAATATCTCATGAAACAATAGACAGATTTGAATAAGACTCTCAGAAAGTATTTAACGGTGTTACGTCTACAACTGATTAACTTTTGGAGTCAACCCAATTCAAGGTGGCCACCACAATTAATCAACATTAGTTTATACCAAAATGGCTATACCTCAGAGAATTTTACAGATATTAACTAAAATTTGGTGTGGTGATAACTGAGAGTTACATCCTCCAAGCACTAACAGATTATGAAAGATCAATTCTTTCTCATTTCTCAATATAAGATCATCTTAATATAAAACTCTGTCAAGAAAAACGGCAGGTGATATGCATTCCTTCAAGGAATGATAGGCCTTTTGTTAAATCTATATTTGTAGAAGCAGAAATCCACGTGCAATCAATGATGTCAATAGGAAGATGCTTTCTTTTTTTAAAAAACTGAAAAATGGTCATTTGTGTTGTTCTTGCCTTCGCTGCCACTGGCGATGAAGTCCTCATTGTGCCCTCCAAAACAGGAATGGATGGTGTAGAAGCCCTGGGTCACCCCTTGGTACTTCCTCACAAGAACCCGGTCCTGTAGGTCCCATAGGTGCACCCCCTGCAAACATCACATGTACTCAGACACACTTCAATATAAAGCTATGTTTCAAAGGAAAGAACAAAGCTTTTGGTTTGAAATGTTGGGAAGTAATGAGCTGCTGACCTGAGTAGCAACATTAAGAAGAGCCAAGCGTCCATTTTTGGAAACAGTGAAAGACATTATGGGATGGTCCTCCTGTATTCTGAAAAGACACAGGACAAAAGATCATCCATAAACAACTCTGCTTCAGTTCATTTAATATTGGTTTTGTAATTAGCACATAAAGAACTATTCTGCATATATTAACGAGACACAGGATTAAACTAACCAACAGTAAATACTGGGTTTATGTCCACCTCTTGAGTAGTATGCTGCTTGACTGATACCATTTATTTTAGTCACTAAAATTTTACCAGTTTAAACTTGTGTCTTGATCTTTATTATTAAGGATGGTATTCTGGCCCCCTATTAGTAGTATTTTGGTCAGTAATAGTACCTAATACAAAGATATATATATATATATATTTAAAAACAACAAAAAAATAATAATAATAAAAAAGGGGAAAATTAAAGCAAGAAGTGTATGGCATAACACACATGACTCATGTCTACCACAAAGGATCCACTCTGAGTAAATGTTCCGACCCAGCTTATAAACACCGCGACACTTAGAAACCATTAAAGGACCTCCTGCTGCCTTCTATACAAGCACCTAAAAGCTGATCATACAAATGTGAAAAGATCAAAAAGAAAAATCTATTTCAAGGTTACACAACAAATCTCAGAACATCTATGGATCAACACTTTTTACAACAACTTTTAAAAGGGCCAACCTCTGTGGTTAGATTTAGGGTCTATGAATTTGATTTTTTTCTCTGTAAAGAGTTTTGAGTTGCCAACAAGATGGCACAGGTGCCACACTCGACAGAACACTTTGATTTGGACCTAATCTGGTCCACATGCAGTCCAGTGAGGGGTCTGTAAATGAGCTGGTTTACAAGAGTTGGCACATCTAAAACAGGCACCAGAGGGCAGTAACGATGACATCACGAGTGGATTAATAGTGTTATCAGGTAGCTGCTGGAGTGTCTGCCAATCAGTGAAAACAGTGAGTGGCTGGCCTCAGCCTTAGAGATGAGCATAAGCTGAGGAACTCTGGTATTCAGGGGGAGCCCAGAGTAAAACCTCTGCTCCTCTGCATTGAAAGGAGTCAGCTGAGGTGGTTCAGACATCTGATTAGGATGACATAGACCTTCCTCGTTATCCAGCAATCTAACAATGTTGAATAATATTCAAGTTATGTGGATCTAATTTCTGGATGGTTACTCACATGTTTCTGTCTGTCAGGTCTTCAAAGTTATATCCTCGGATTCGTTGATGGGTATCAGATGCAAGGACGGTCCGGCTGTCATTCAGACACCACAGGCACTGAACACGGACTCCTTCCCAAGAGTCCAACAAGTTTCCATCTAAATCCTGCGTTAGAACAAAATAAAATACCACAAAGAAACATCATTAGCACCAGATTTTTCTATATTAAAAAAATGACATTAATATTTTTAGTTGACACGCAATCTTTATGACTTTATCTTTTAATTTTTTTAAAGTAAGAGGTAACAGTTTTTCTCTACACCACTAGTACGCGCTGCATACATCAGAGCAGCTGTGGTCAGCTCTGTCTCAGCTGCAGTTTCAAGCTGTCATGGTGGAAAACTAGAGTCTGCGGCTCCTAATGTGTCGACATCACTGAGATATACTGTTAGCTTGCCTATTTTAAACACATTTAAATATGTATGTAGATGATGTTAATAGCTAAATGAATTTAAATCAGACAAGTTTACATACAATAGAATTCATATGATACGAAAAGTGTGACGTTACAAGAACATTTTAAGTTACATTTGGCAGAGTTACAGTATCTATTCCATTTTAAATAGTTGTATTTGTTATAGAAAAATAAAATTTACTGATAAGATACTGCTAGGTCCTCTGAGATGTAGTCATCTGGTGTAACAGAATGGACCTGTGGTTAATGGGATGTTTGTGTTCATCTAAGGAGCTCAGACTCAGTACATCAGTATGGTTCTTTTGATGTAGTGATGTTTTCTTTATATTATCATCATTATTCTTTTCATATCTGACACTACCCCATTTTGATGTTAACCTTTTTAATTTGAAAATAATCTTTGTATCACTCTTTGAATGATAAAAATAAACTAGAAAATCTCTGAAGAAATGAAATGTTGAAGAGTACCAATGCAGCTCCTGCCTGAAATCCCAAAATCCATCAACTTTCTTCTCTAAAGCCCAACAGGAATGTTGGACTTTCTTTTGTAATAATCTGAGAGGGGTTTTCCACACCAGACAGGGGTCAGAGCTCACTTAGCATCAGTTCTTTCTGTTTCCACCGCTGTAAGCTCTGGCTCTAGCACTGACAAACTGCTATTAACTCAGCACTAACTCTTTGCTGGGCCAGAGCAAAGAACCACTTTTGTCAGGAGCTGGAAACGGGCTCATGGAGTCCGACACCCAATCAAAATTTAGCGAGCCCCATATTTAACCCTCCTGCTGCCCTTGGTTTTAAAATGGGCAGTATGAGGGTTAAACATGAGGCTCGCTAAATTGTTAAAAATATGCAGTTAGTTTTACTTTCTTTCTGCTTAATTTAAGACAAAATACTTCACTTAAACATGATTAAGAGCTCCAATTAGCAGTGCAATAACATTTTATCACTGACTCTCATCTTCCTGCAGTTTTTGCGTGTCTGAGTTCTTTTTATGTGGGTCTGGGCACCGTACAGAGCTGCTTTCACAACCGCTGCTTCACTCGACACCCTGAGGGGCTTTGAGAGAAAACCATAAGTCCTACAGCCATGAGAGACACACTGGGTGAAGGAAGATACCTGCTTTTATGTATGAACTGTAAAAGAAGTGTAAAGACTGTAGAAATAAGAAGAGTCGGACGGCAAAGTGTAGACAGCTCAAATATTAGACTGTGTGACATTACCACACTTAAAGTTAAAGATTCTTTTGTAAAATCTCCCAAAATAATCACACTTCAATTGTGGAAAAACAGTTAAAGATATTAAAATGTCAGTTAAGTCACGTAAAGTCCAACTTCCTGTGACTCGTTTAAACTTTGAATGATGTTTCTACTGTAAAGTATGTCTCAGCTGTGGAGCTTCAAAGACAGCTGGGATTTACTAGTTGGTTCATCAAAATCCTAATGTTGTGTAAGAGGACATTATCCTCACTTGCTTTTGTGAATTTCATCTACATTGTATGATGCACCGCTACCAAAGGTCAGAGCACTCTATTCCTAATGAAGCCACGAGTTTTGATGTATATTTTGTCTGGATTTTTCCAAAGCTGCAAGTGGACTAGAGAATTGAAAATTGTGATGGAAACGAAATACAACGAATGAGTAGTTATAAGGTGCTTCATTAATTGTGCACCAGCAAATTTAATGAACTGGCTTTAGCAGGACCTCCATATTTAGTGAGACACTGTCTTCAAAATCATCACCACTCAGCTGTGTTGGGGATAACTTTACAAATGCTGTCCAACACTAATGATATGCTCAACTTTTTAAAATCAAAGTTTATTCTATAAACAACTAAATCAGACCATCAGATATCTGATGATTTCTTCTGAATTAAAAATTCTATCTTCTGAGTTGCATTAAATAAAACAAAGAAAATATTCTTTTTTTTTTTGACAGGCTTTTATTAGAAAAAATTTAAATGAAGTTAATAGTTTGTATTATTTCACTTTATCTGTCACTCTTGAGAATAGTTAAGAAAAAAATGCAGGATTTAGTTTTTTGGAGTATTTTTCCAGGTTGGAACAAAATGCAGAGTAGTTTTAAAATAGACAAAATGATTTTGTAAACTCTGTGTGTGTGTGGGGGTGGGTGGGTTGGTGGGTGTAACTTGTACTGCAACACTCAGATCCTGTGTGCCCGCTGTAAAAAAAACTCACACATTGGTAGAACTGGCCTCTCTGACCTCCGGTAACAAAGCGTTTACCGTCTGGATTCCAGGCCACGCTCGTCAGGCTGTCTTCGTGAGACTGACTCATCTTTGTTCGTAACTCCCCCGTCTGTCCACAGGAGAAATCTGTCACTCCAAACACTACAACATACTGAGCTCCAGCTCACACTCACAAACTGAAAATGAATCTCACTGTTCATTTATGGCATCTAACTGAGTTTGAAAATTACGAAGGAAAATACAGTAAATCTGCACCCCAGAGAAGGGTAAAGTGAAGCAGGAACAACACGAGAACTTTGGTAAGGCAATGAACAGGGTGTGGATAAGGGTGAAAAGAGTCAAACATGTTAGAGAAACCCACTTATTCTCACTTCATCTGGATCTCAGTTCCCTCATGTGTTTTTATATGAGAGTAACACTCTTCTCTTTAGAACTACAAAAAATGTCTTCTGTCGATTCTTGTTTTTTCATGTCACAGTTACAACCCTCATCTAACAGATAATCGCTGATACATGTAAATAAACTTTATGTCAGTGTTTTGGAGACATGATGTTAATTACATTTTCTCAGATGAAATCAGCAAAATTATTTATCTTTCTTTCTGTAACACCTGCCTGTGAGTGCTCAGCGCACATTTAAGAAGTATGCTGCATTCAAGTAGTGTTTGAAATGTAGAAACACTGTGCTGTGTCCTATCCCCTGAAGTCTACTATACAGTGACAACAATGTAGTGAAAGAGTGAGTCAACATTTCAAACACAGTCTATGTACTTTGGTTTGTTTATAAGGATTGACAACTCTTTCAGCTGATAGTTGTTCCATTATCATCTTGGTGAGTTTGTTTGTGTTTGTTTTAATTTGAATTTAAATGAAGCCTAAAAGGAGAAACACGTGCTGACGTGCCATGTTGTACCTGAACGTTCCACAGCCACAGCTCAGAGCAGTCATCAGGACCACAGGCTATCAAGTAAGCATCATCAGGACTCCAAGCCAGGTAGGAAACACCGTAGGCATGACCCTCCAGAGTTTTCATCAGCTTCAGATGTTGTGTTTCCTATCGGTCCGCACACACACACACACACACACACACACATATCAATAATGTATTTAATTAAACTTTCATGAGCCAGTTTCTCCTACACTGATGTCAAATGTTTGAAAAATTAAGGATTGGTTACCATGTCAACCTGCCACACAATAACTGTAGTGTCTTTGGACCCAGTAGCCAGTTTGGTGCCATCATTAGAGAACTTGCAGAACCAGACTTCGTTGCAGTGTTCTGTGAGAATCTGCTGCGTGTAGCATGGAAACTGTTTCCTACAAACATACAAACACAAGTGCATCCATGGATAAAATTACGGACCATCAAATCATTCTGACAACAAAAAATTGTTTAAAAAAAAAAAAAAGTGACCAAAAGTGATCTTTCTTTCCAGATCAGCAAATCAACCAGGCTGTGTTATGTGATCAGAAGGTTTAATCTGATATTTGTTTTCATTTTGACACATACATAAGGCTTTTCTACCTTAAAATACACATTAGAAATCCCTGATCAGAACATGGCTGTAAAACTTAACATGAAGATTCCTGAAGGGGCTTCATGTTTCTTTCACCAGGAGAAGAACACAATCCTGTGAACCACCAGGAGATTATACTACAAGACAAGTTCAACAAAGCAGGGCTTTCTTCCTTTAGCCTGGCTTGACAAAACCAAAAACTGCACTAAAGGATTTACAAGTACTACAATAGTGGCTCAGATGTTTTTATGCTTTAGTCTCTGTGCTCATTCACATAGAAATGATCTCTTCCTTTTTCCTGCTCACTCAGTTTGTGAGGACGGCCTGCTCTCCGTAGATTTACACATGTTCCATATTCCTTCTGTTTCATGATGGATTTAACAGAACTCCTGGGATGTTTAGGGTCTTGGAAATCCTTTTGTATTCATCCTCTGACTTGCAATTTTCAGTAATCTTTTCTCTGAGTTGAATTAGGACAATAACTTTAAAGGTGGTGAATATTTATGCAGTAACTTATTTTACATTATATATTTTTATTTAATTGGTATTACTTTGCAGAAATTTGATGTCACTTTGACATTGAAGAGGGTTTTTGTTTTTAATTATTTGTAAAGAAGGACAATTTATATTGACCGTGATTAATTTATATCACCAATAAAATCCAAGGGGTGAATACTTTTTATAGGCACTGGATGTTTAATTATGTTAGGATATGTTCTCTTTTTAAATGCATTGTATGTGAATTTTATGTAGAATGCGTTTTTTGTGCAACAGACCTTTTTATCCTAGGAAATCATTCCCAAGGGAGACCAATAAAGGCACTTTGACTTTGTGAACAGCAAATACTTCAGTTTTTCTATTATTACATTTATATACAGAAATTTTACAAAATGACTCTAGGACTGAAAGGGCAGTAGGGATAGAGTGTGACAGGTCAGACAGGAGTTGCAGAAGTCATCCACATACAGGGCTACCTTCAACTCCTCACTGTTTCTAGTTATGCCAGATTTACTGTGATGAGACTGTAAAGCAAATGGACAAAGACTTCATTGCAATGGTAAATAAAAGAGGACTTAATGGACCCTGTAGAGCGATGTAAACAAAAATATTCTGTTTGTTTCATTTGTTCTGACAGCTGCCTGAAGGACTGCATATAATAATCTTACCCATGAGATAATTTTTTTCCCAAATCCAAATTTTCTCAAAATAGAAAACAGATAATCCCACTTTAGTCTATCAAATGCTTTTTCAGCATCCAGTGCAATTAAACCTTCAGGTAGAGTAGTTGTGGAGGGGTTGTAAACCTTATTAAATACTTTCTGGAGATTGAAAAAATGAGTGCCTTTTGTGGATAAACCCAGTTTTGATCTAGGGCTATAACTGAGGGTAAAAATGCTTTGAAGCACCTGGCTAGTAACTTTGCCATCAGTTTGAAGTCAAGATTTAACAAACTGATGGGAAAAAACAAACTACATAATAATGGGTCTTTACCCTTTTTTAAAAGCAATGAGATAAAAATCTGGTTAAAGGTTTGGAGGAAGATGCCTGTATTAAGAGTCAGTAAACATAATGAAAATGGGGCAACTGCTTTCTAAAGGTTTTGTAGAATTCAGATGGGAAGTCATCTGACTTTAATTTTTCATATGAAGACTCGACATTTATCTGAATATGGCTATGAAGACGTAGAAGTACTGATAACATTTCAAACCCGTGGCAAGCAATGGAGAGACTTTAATTAAAATATATTATAATCACATTTCAGCAAAGCTCCCATGAAACATGTTCTATGTGGGCTCACTGGAAGCCTGGATTAAAATACGTTTCGAGAGTTCAGCTACATTGGGAGCAATAAAAAGGTTAAACTAAAATACTGCACGTTATTTTGTACTAACAACATGTAAATAAAAAAAAAAAACAATTAATTACTTGATTGATCAATTCATTGTTTGACAAAGTACCTAATTACTAAAATATTCCATAGCTGCAGCCTTGTGGATCACATTCTGGACAATCCTTTATCTCAGTTAAAAAACTGAAATTATAAATCAAAACCCAATTTCCTAAAGCATAGAAGAAGTTTGCAGGGTCTGGACTCATCCGTGGTATGGTACAGTGACAGGGTTCTTACCGGCTGCAGGTGTGGTCCAGCAGCAGAGACACAGAGTCCAGTCCACTGTCCAGCTTGGTGTTGTGGTACAAGCAGCGCTCTCTCTGCAGCTCCACGGCCTGCTTCAGAAGAGTCTGCAGGCGGTGAGGAGGAAGCATCACCGATGGAGGCAGGTATGCTGCAAACATGTACAAGTATTTTAGAGCTTACTGAGAGAAAATACAACATCTGAGATCAACCACAGGCTACAGGATGGGCCTTCTTTATTACTCAGAAATACTAATTTCACGTCTATTCTTTTCACTTTCAACCCTTCCTAACAGGACATCACTGTACATTAAAAGACAGAGTTACAGGTGTTTATAGTCATTTTCAAGATATATGTATATTTGCAATGTGACTGAAAAATATAGTCATTGGAAAAATAAAGCCACCCTTCTTCAGTTTTAGAGTTTTATGTATCAGGACATAATAACAATGATGCAGTCTTTACCAGCTTCTAAAATTATTTCAGTCCAACCTCAGATGAACAGAAACACCCAACAGATTCCACCAAGTCATTATTTATTAAACAAACAAAACATAGAAAAGCTGTGTGTAAAAACTTAAATCCACCATTACTGCTTTTATACAAATTAAGAGGTTCAGTATCAGCGATGTGCTGCTGATCAAACGTATCATCATTAGTGTGATCACCTCTATAGCAGCAGGAGTTTTGTAAGTTTGGTGCTCTGGAGCATACAGGTGTGTGTTACCACAATGCCAAGGAGGAAAAACATCAGCAATGACGATAGAGAAGCAACTGTTGCTGCAGATCAATCTGATAATAATAATAATATAATAATATGAAATCTATCATTTGACAAAGAAAAAGGTTATTCACAAGTGGAAAACATTTAAGACAGCTGACAATCTTCTCAGGAGAGAATGTCCCAGGAAATTCACCCCAAGGCCAGACCATGCAATGCTCAGAGAGAAGACAAATATCCAAGTTCTCCATCTCAGCTCAAAAGACCTCAGTCAGCAGGTTAAAGGTGGTGGAGGGCTGATGGTTTGGGCTCTTACAGCCACTGAGTTGACCATGAACTCCTCTGTAGTCCGACAGCTGAAACTTGGACCAAACTGAGTCATGGTGCAACAGGACAATGATCCCTTACTCAGCAGCGAATCTACAACAGAACGGCTCAAAAAGAAAATAACCAAGGTCTTGTAATGGTCCAGTCAAAGTCCAGACCTCAACCTGATTGAAATGCTGTGGTGGGACCTTCAGAGCTGAGCAGATGTATGCAAACCTCAATGACCTGAAGCAATGTTGGAAAGAAGAATGGGAGAAAATTCCTCCACAACCATGTGAGAGACTGATAAAATCAGACAGAAAACCACTACTGAGTTATTGGTGTTAAAGGAGGTTCTACAAGCTGCTGGGTCAGGGGCTGGATGCAGTTTTTCCACACACAGCTTTTGCATTTCAGCTTCATTTTAGTTTAATAAATGATAACGTGGTGAAATCTGTTGTGTGTTTTTGAACACTTAACACAGAACCTGGTAAAGATCAGATCATTTCTATTATATCCTGATATGCAAAACTCTAGACTTTCTTTTCCCCATGACTGTAGTTAATAATGATAAATTAGTAAGTAGAAGTAACACTAAGCGGTGAGGGAGTTGAAGCCAACAGACTCCTGATGCTCCTTTGTGCCGCAAAGCGAGGTAGTAACAGAGCTAAAACAGTCGACATGTGAAAAGGTAAGCTGGCTTTGCGGCTCAATAATGTGATAACATATGGTCTATGTGACCACCCAGTCATAGTGTTAAACAACAACTAACAGGTTTATTACCAAGGGAAGATTAAGTTGTATTTGGTTTAAAACATTAGTTAACCACAAAGAGAATCACTGAACTGAGTTAATTCATCATGTACTGAAAACGATACGAGGGAGAGGTTCGTCACACATTTAATGCGTTGTGCTCCACATCAACGCAGCTGAGTTCTGCTCCACTTCTCTTTTGGTTCTGCGATGCTCGCTTAATTTCTGTAAGCTCACGTCTCTGCAGGACGTGGCCAACTCCATCTGTGATTTATGAACGACCAGAGGCAGCATAAAAATGGACTGGTCTTTGCTGCCAAAGAACTGTTTTGTGAAAGAGCCTACTGTTGTTACTAAAGTACAGACGTAGGGTGTGAAGCCATGTTGGCATGAATATGTAAAGTTAAATAACTTTGGAGGCACTCACTCTGCAATTTGTCCAGCAGCTTTGTTCTGGACGCTGAGCCTTTTCCTTCCCACTCAGCTTTGGCTCTCAGGTCGTCTGCATGGCTGCACATCAGGTACCTTCACAGCACAGGACAACATGTTCACTTGATGTCACAAACACTCACACGACTGGACAGAGAGCTTAAAGAAAGGCATTAAAAAAAGCTCTTTAAATTAGGAAAACAAGTGACACTTTGTAACCTTAAACACTGATCAGCTGCTTGTGCAACTTCCATAACAGACATGATATTTATCTACTTCTAACTCTCTTTGTAAATGCCAACTTAGTTCCTATTGATACTCCGGAGTGAGACTCAGCTTCCTTGTCTTGGTGAACTGACCCACTCAGAATGTGGATACGCTCTGTGTTATACTTGAGAGGCGTGAGCTCGGCTCTGAGGACCTGCAGAGCCTCCAGGACCTTCCCATCCTCCAGATACTCCAGATACTTCTGCTGCAGCAGCAGGAACTTCATCCGCTGTCAAAGAGAAATCAGATCATCAAATTCATGTGTGACATAAAATATTAACGCTAAAACTCACAGGTATCACACTTCCAACTGATCTGAAAGAATCTGAAGCAGGGTTAGCCTGTGTGTATCGATTCTGAAGGTGTTGTGCAATCAGAGCCGACTAAATTATAAACTGCCATGCTTGTTTCGTCCAATGTTTACATTTGATCTTGCTGCTTCCCGCCTGCTCCGGTGCAGAATTGAAATTCTAGAACAGGAGAGACAAACTGAAAGTAGAAACAAACTCAAGTATCGATCCCATCATTCTATCGATACGATCTGACACCAATGTTGATATCATGTTTTGGTGTAAATTCTCAGTCATCCAGGACATGGCAAATTAAAAATAAAAAAAAAAAAAGCAACTCAATTTCTATTCTGTAGTTGAAGAGGTTTTGCTTCCCATCCAGGGAGTTTCATCACTTCAAAACTAGAGAGTGTGATGTCCCAAGTTTTAAACTGCACAACATTTGTATCAATAATATGAATATTTCCATCCGCACACTTCTACTTCGAGAAAGTAAGTCAGATCAAATGCAACATCAGATATGTATCTGATTTAGTACCATATCTGAAAGTGACCTGGATCAGATTTGAAAAACCTATATTTGTCACGTTTAGACTGTAAAATAAGTCACACATGGGTAAAATAAATTGGAATTTTTTTGCCTGCAGTGTGAACATAGCCTGAGAGGTGTTGATTCTGGGGGCTGTTATAACAGGTATATACCATCAGGTTTAGATCATTTGACAAAGATTGCTCACATTTTGGATTTTATTTAACTAATTATGTAGCTTCTGAAGGGAATGGCTGTGGTTTCAAGCAAGCTAGTTGAATATATATATATATGCATACGCCACTATTCAGTTTCACATTTTTTTTAATTAGTTAAACAAAGCTTTTTTCCCTCATGTAACATTAACTTCATTAATCTGAAGTGTTTTGGCGAGTTAATGCTTTTAGTCAAATAAAAAATCCAATTCAATTTTGGTAAGGCAACACAATAGCATTAGTCCCAAGAGGGATGAATACTTTTACCTATCAGACAAAATCTGTATCAGCAGGTCAGAGCTGCACAAAAACCAGAAACTGATATTGGCCCATAAAACCTGAATCAGTGCATCTCTATTTATTAAAATATCAGTCAAATAAATATGAAATGTGTTCATGTCTGAGTAATGATAACATTTTACACACTGAGGATTTAGAGACTGGATTTTGGGTTTCTGTATTCCAGGCTGTCAGCTCAGATGATTTACCAAACTTTTTACTTACCACTATAGCACTGGGAGAATGCATCAATGCCTTTAACTCATTCAGATCACTTTCAGCCTGTAAAAAAAAAGAAAAGACTTACGCTTGTTTAACTAAAAAGAGAAAAAAAACAGTTTTACACCTATGTGATATAAAACGTGACACAGGTGACTGTTTTAATCCGCCTAAAAGCTAAATCATGTGTTTCCCAGTTAACCTGAGCCCACCTTGTCCCACTCTCCTTCAATGACATGATTACGAAACTTGGTGGCAGAGGGGTGTTCCAGTCTGCAGCCAGACTCCTGCATCAGAAGGTCCACTGTCTGACTGAAAGGGGGGAAAAAAACAGAAAAAAAATCAGTCTCATCCTGATCACTGGTTCTGGAGAGTCTCAGCACTCAGAATCCTTGCCAGTACTGGAACATGGAGAATTTATCACACAAACTTCAGGTTAAATCACATTATAATAATAACTTTCTAACATCAGGCTCTAAGGTTTGTCCTTATGTAAGTTTACAGTTTGTTCAAAAAGTATTCAGACCTCGTTCACTTTTTTATAATTGTGTTATTTTGCAGCATGGTATATCTGTTTGTTTATTTTTTCTCATTAATCTACACTCTTTATCCTATAATAACAAAGTGAAAACAAACCTTTATACCATTCGGTAAATATATATTTAAAAACAAATCTAATTTCCATAAATTGTCAGACCTTTCGCAACAACTGATGAAATTTAGCTCCCTCCCTTGACTTGATCACTGCTGAGATGTTTCTCCACCTTTAATGGAGTCCACCTGTGGTAAATTAAACTGCTTGAACATGATTTGGAAAGGTCCACACCTCTCTACAGAAGACCTCCCAACTGACAAGCCATGAGATCTAAGGGACTGCCAACATCCAGTAAGACAAAAATACTGGTCAGACTGGATTTCTTTGTTTGTTTGTTTCTTTAGGTAAAATTTAGATTTTGTGAACTTTGTTCCAAAAGCTGCTTTTACAGATGTGGATAATTTTGTTTGTATGTTTTTATTAAAGAAAGAAAAAAACATAAATGAAATAACTTGAAACTGAAAAAATAAGAAAATAAATACTGAATTTCAGCTG
>JAOXNZ010000054.1:27764129-27775608 GCA_028566095.1 Kryptolebias brasiliensis | reverse complement strand
TAAATAATGGAGATTTTTTGGGGGAAAATTAGTTAATCCACATGATCAGAGTGAAGCACTTTCAAAGTGTTTGTTGTTTTTTATACCGCGGCTGCTGCAATTCTTTTCCTGAATAGTAGGCGACACTAATGGAAAAGTAATACTGCTAAATAACAAGCAAACTTGCATGAAAGATTTGGCAATTGTTTTACATCAGATGCCCCTCCTGACGCAACCTGGGCTCGAACCTGCAGCTTCAGGATTACAAGACAGCAGCACTGACCACCAAGCTACCGCAGTCTCACCATCAGATTTTATCACCAATACAAAGACACAATAGATTGATGCATCCAGTGTTATTCTCAAAATTGCATCAGTACGCAGCTGCTTTACTGATCCAATCACACTGTGAATTATGCATCCATGAATCAGTATGAATTATTTAATCTTGTCATCCCCAGAAGGGACCCCAGAAAATCTAGTTGCGTGTCTTGTGAGCCTTGACGGCAAACTGAACAACTCTTTCCGACCAAAAATCATTTTTAGATGTACCCACTCCTCACCTCACATTTCCTTCTACATGTTATGTGTATTCACAAAAATTATCCCTAAGTACTTAGAGTCAAACTGCTATTCATTTAGAACTGTGTTTTGGGTAGTCTTTTAGAAAACAATGGAAAGGCAAGTTTGGTTAGTCTTCCTAAAGATTCATACACCATTTTGCTGAGCACTGTGCACAAGATAAATATTTTAGTGAAAAAACATTTTTCCCCTCCATTGATTGAAGTGATTCTTTGATGCAAGCTGGGTGGCTTCTACACAGACATAGATCATTTCTATACACACTAACAGGCTGATAAAAATTTCAGATGCAAACAGGGCTTTTTCAACATTTGGATTGAGGAAGTTGAATGTTAAACCTCCAACCTTACGATTCTGTATTCCCTGGCTGAATAGAATCAAATGTTAACACATTTTAAATGATGGAGTTAGAAAATTTAACTAACCACACCACTGATGCCGTTTTTTCCCACAGGTCCTTTGGGAACAATCACCAGGTAGGTTTCGATTCCCCTCTCCCTCAGGTAGTCACAGCGGTCACCTCCATTTCCTGGCTCAACATCAAACTCTCCATGAAGACACTCCATAGTACTCTGCGAGATGTGAACCCGACTGATCCACACATAACAAGTAAAATATTAGACGGGCTCCAGAATCTCTCACAAAAAACAGTTTTTCATAACTAAAAATTACGCTTTTCAGAATAAGTAATCAACTGTAGAAAGGAGCTGAGTCTTCCAAAATGCGAGGAAACGGGGAAAAATATGTTAACAATTGGTGCATGCAGACTTATATCATCACCTGATGGTTAAATTGAGTTACACTGAGTATCCTCTAAATGTAGTTTTAATATAAAGTTACAAACTACAGCAAAACCCCTAATCCCTGAAGGACAGGACTGAGGTACAACACAAAGTATGAGATATCAGACCCCTGTGTGTCCTGGCTGAAGCCACCTCTAATCACGCCTTTCGGCAAAAAACATGATGACAACAAGTGACAGGCCCTGCCTGCACCTATTTACATCCGTCATCACTGTCATTCCTAAGTCCTTATGCTCTTCACCTCACTAAGAACATGCATGTTAGGGTGCCTTCAGGCCCAGGCCTCCCTTGAAAAAGAGATCTGTGATCTCAATGGGACTTGCCTGGTTAAATAAAGGTTAATAAATAATAAATAAATAAAGAACACCTCTTCAAGTCAGGCTAACAAGCTGCTGTTTATTAGCTCTGTGTCTCGCAAGGCTGCTCTGAATTAACTTAACTGCTTTTGTTGGAGTTAATCACTGCTGCCTGCTGGTAAGTGTGCCTGCCCACAAAGCAGTGGTTTTGGGTATTTCTGCACTCTGTTTGGCTTTGTGGTTTGGGATGAGCACAAAGCTAACACAAGCAAAGCAGAAGTCTTCTGTTTGCCCCTGTTCTCAGTAGTGCAGCTTCTCCCTTCATGAAAAGGACCAGCACAAGGCTTGTCCCATCTCTCTGGGGAGTGTTCACATTCAGAGAGTGTTCGCAGAGCCCAAGTGTGTGTGCGTTTTGTCTTCACTTAATCCTAGAGAGGCAAGTTAAGTTCTTGGCGAAAGGGTTAAGGGAGATTCCTGTCTCAGAGCAAGACCCACTACTCTCCGAGTCAGGGAACCCAGTTTTTCAGTTGGAGTTCCGACTTCCAGCTGGGTGGACTACATAGATTATGTTGATAATTATGCTGACAGCCTCGTCTGTAGCTCACTCTGTTCTTTCAGCTGAGTCTAAGGTGCTGCACTGGTGTGCTGTATTTGATCCAGGTTTGATGGCTGCTCTGTGGGGGAGTTATATATGTGTTGTACCCAGTGAGTTGACTGAAAGGGAGCATCTTGTTATGCATACTGTTCCCTGGAGGAGAGGATTGAGGTATAACACACGGCTGCTTCGCTGCACAGGTGGGTTTGGTGAAGAGCGGCAATCGAACTGAGGAATGACAGTGATGATGAACGTATATAAGTGCAGGCGAGGCGTGTCACTTGTCATCACATCACTGCCTAAAGGCATGATTAAAGGTGTCTTCAGTGAGGACATGCATTGGTGTGATATATCATACTTCATATATTCTACCAAGTGAATCGACTGAAAGTGAACCAGAATCATCTTTTTACTCAGGAAATCAACTACGTGTGCTAAAGAGATCATTTATAATTGAATTATTAAAGCATTATTTTTAGCATTTGGAAAAAACTTGTTCTTACCCAGGAATACCTCCAGCTTCCATTTTGTTGGCCACAGTGACATCTGTAGACCAGACATCGTACTGCCATCGTTTTTGGCCAAGAACTCCACCTAGGACCGTACCACTGTGCACGCCCACTCTCATGTCCACATTGGTCTGGGTTTTTTCTCGAACATACCTATGATGAGTAAAAAGCCACAGGTAGCAACAACTAGAAAAGAGAGCACATAAATCCAAGTTTTTTCTTTTTCCAAAATGTTGTAAAGGACCAAAAGGCAGTCACGAGCCAATCGTTGACATCTAAGCTTATCACTGCAAAAACTCTGTTTTGCCTCATTTCATGTATTTTTCATTTGTGCACGTTTGTTAAATCTTTGCATCTATTCTGCATTTTTTCTGCAAACTACAAAAGAAAAAAAACAGTATGAAACAAGACTATTGCTAATGGTAGACAAATCTGAGATAATAAACACTACTACACTGAAGGACCTCCTACTGAACTGACATGACCCCACACAAGCAGCAAAGTGGACATGTGGGGATAAATAGAAAAAAAAGGTCTGCTTGATAAAAGATAATTAAACAGCAATCCTTGTGAATAATTTAAAGATACAGCCTTTTTTTCCATTTGTCTTGTTTAGGTTTTGGGCTAAAGGTATAAACAAAATCCTTCTCAATATAAAAGTCTGTTTTGTCTGATTTTATTAATCAAAGTAGATTACAGGACACTGTCTGGGTGAGTTTCTCTTTGTTTTAATGTTTGTTCTGATTGTTTGGACCAACTGTGGTCACTGCAACGCAACTGCGACGTGTCAATCAAAGGCCAACAGTCTGAGCAACCTTATGTCGCATTATAATCACCTAATTGAACAAGGCGCTGATGTTAAATTCACAGCAAAGCTGTGCAGAAAACAGCTGATGGCTGTCAGTGCACTTTGGACTTTTACAGGTTCAAGTCTTCAGCCTTTGCTCTGACAATGAGCTTATTTCTCTTATATAACATTTTTTAGGTAATTAAGCTTATATATAAGAAATAACACCATAAAACTGTGACTAAAATAACTGAACAGTGTTAATGTCAAAATAATTAATTTCAGATGTCTGAATGTAAAAAAAAAAAATTAAAACTTTATTTATATAGCACCTTCCAACAACACTGACCAAAGTGCTTTACAAGATACAACAAATAAGAACAGGGCACAGTAAATCAGTGCTAATTAAAAACACAAACACAATAAAAGATAGTAAAAAGAGATAAAAATACTGAAAAAATATGTCTTAAGTTTGGCTTTGAACAGAAGGAATGTACTGTAGTCAAATCACCTGAAATGCATTTGTAACAATTAATCTAAACATCCTTTGTGAGAAACTAAACTGAGCACAAGGGCTCCTCTGGGATGTGTACTCAGTCCTTTTCTCTTTACTCTGCTGCCACATCACTTTACTACCAAATTCAGCACAAACAAATTATGAAGACCACATCTACCCTACCCATAATATTTTTCAAGATGGACATTTTTGGCTGCATTTGCACGCCCAATCCACCTACAAACAGAAAGCAATCATTGTTGGAAATTGCTGGTAATAAAACCATGAGGTTTGATCCATCAACATGCATGAAGAAATTTCTAAAATACAATGACTTCCCAAAACAAAAAATTCTAATGATATATTTTATTAGAAGCACCATGTAGAAAAGTTTCACATTATTCCAATTTCAGATCACAAAAAAGAAATACAAGGCAGACATGGTTGTGTGCACTCACGAAATAGCTTCCACCATGGCCAGGCCCATCATGATGGAACAAGCAGCGTGGTCCTCCCTGTAGACTGGAAGACCACAGATGCAATAGTAGCAGTCTCCCAAGATCTTGATCCTAAGCTGGTGATATTTCTGAGAGGGTAAAGGAAGTTGAGTTAGAAATGCACCGAAAAATACAAAGACACACTGTTGCTGTCTGTTTACTAGTTTAAAAAAAAAGAAAGTTTCCAAAAGATACTGACTGATACTGTTTTTTTTTCTGTGTCTGCTCTGACCATGAAGCCTGTGTAATGTACTTTTCATTATCTGATCTGCTTGACGAAACTGCAACTCTGTTCTCTTTGACGCCACAATTCAGCCACACTGAGTCAGATGTCAGTATAATCAGGTCTTTGTTGTAAACTAGCTGGAACTTAATACAGCTAATGTTTGTTGATTCAAGAAATGTATAAACACACACATTTTTGAAATTACATACTTTTCATTTTGTGTAAGTTAGGTATTTTCATATCAAAATGCTCAAGTCTGAGCGAAGTCGCAAATCACTGACGTTAAAGTTTGAGTCAAAGTCAAAGTCTTGTGATTTCATTAGATTGAGTCTAAAGTCATCAAAGCTGACTCAAGTCAGTCATGTATGAAGTGAGCGTACTGGCAGAGATCAGGAATTACAGTTATTTAAAATGATCCTAACTGAAATAAACAACAAATATTATAAATGCACAACATATCAGAACATAAAGGCATTACTTTAATTACAGAATCCTTTAAAACTCACAGCAGCCAACTTGTCAAAGCGAGCAAATAGCTCATTGAGTAGTTTAACCAGTTCCTGAGCGCTGCAGGATGAGGACAGCTGGGTGAAGCCCACAATGTCTGCAAACAAAATACTACATGACAACAAAAGACACAAACAGGACAACACATTATTACAGCATGCTACTACAGTCACATGAACAGAATCCTTCAAGCAGATTTCTACTTTTTCAGTAACTTTAACATTGGAATTACAACCTCTCCATTAATCTTTTCTAATACGTATAAATTTATTTAATAAGCCATCTACATTGTTTATCAGAGATTTGTCTCAGTCATTACTATTACACACAAGGTGTCACATAGTATAAATTATTATTGTGGCATGAAAAAAAAAACTGAAAAAGATCGATCCAAGCAATGTGTCTGAAGCACCATCTGTCTCCTGTTTTTAAATCAGGACACCTGTTTTTACTCATCATCCCTCAGAATATTTGCCTTTTGATTTCCACAGTTCACTGTCAGATCCTCTTGTTCATCTGCTACCTGTTTTCATTTGTTTGGTGGTCCTGTTTTTCAACTTCTTAAAGTATTTCATCTTTATTTAGAAATTGCCTCCTGGGTTTCTCCATTCGGATCTTTTTCACAAGTTTAACCTTGGATAAATGTGGTGTATTTCTGTCATTTTGGTATCTCTTACTCTGCAGTGGATTCTCTGAAACCTTCTTGAAGGTCTTTAAAATTCCATTCTTAAACACGTCGTCTAAGGTAGCAGCTAACTCACTCTAAACAGACATGTTGACAATCAGAAGCAAAATTACCTGACATTTTCATGCCTGTACATGTACATAGTGTTGAACTGCTGCATCTCCTTCTGACTGGGCTCCTTCTTCATGTCCTTCAGCATCTCATCTGCTATGTGTTTGGGTAGAATGGAGAGCAAAAGACGCTCCTATGATGGACAAACAGGAAAAAAACAACCATGAATTATTTTATTTACATTGTACATGCTCTGTTTTATTCAAATCTTCCACAGTTACAATACTACATTTCATTGTTATGCAAACGATGAACAGATCTATTTGTCCTTGTATCTTGATGACCCCACATCTGTTAGATCCATCCTAAACTGGATTAAAGAGGTGAAATGCTGGATAGATTTTAACTGTCTTCAATTAAATAACAGTAAATCCAAGATGGTGATTTTTGGTCCTCCAATCACCTGTGTAGACCTACCATCCCACTTTGAGCTGTTTTCATTTGATCCTTAAGCTCATGCCAGGAATTTAGGTGTAATTTTGATTGTCAATTAAAATTTGATAAAAAAATTAACTGTGCAGTAAATATCTGTTTAATTACAACTCAGAAATATTTCTTAGCTCCAATCCTTCTTCTCTAACAACATCAAGACAGTTATCACAACTTTAATGAACTCCAAGTTGGATATTTGGAACTCTCCATTTTAGATCAATGCCAGTCTCTGTTGTCCAGAGAGACTACAGAAGTAGTTGTATAAGATTTTAAAAGTAATTTAAATAGTTTTCTCAGTGTCGTATGTTTCTGGAAACATGATGAAGTGAATTTAATTTAATATATGACCTACACTATATTGCCAAAAGTCTTTGCCCATCTCGCTTCACACGCATATGAACTTGAGTGACATCCTTTTCTTAATCCATAGTGTTTAATATGATGTTGGCCCACCCTTTGCAGCTATAACAGCCTCAACTCTTCTGGGAGGCCTTACACAAAATTTAGGAGTGTGCTTATGGGAATCTTTGACCATACTTCCAGAAGCACATTTGTGAGGTCAGACACTGATGTTGTACAGAAGGTCTGGCTCACAGTCTCTGATCTAATTCATCCCAAATATGTTCTACTGGGTTGAGATCCGGACTCTGTGCAGGCCAGTCAAGTTCTTCAACACCAAACCCACTCATCCATGTCTTTATGAACCTTGCTTTGTGCACTGGCGCACAGTCATGTTGGAACAGGAAGTGACCATCCTCAAATTGTTCCCACAAAGTTGGGAGCATGAAATTGTCCAAAATATCTTGGTATGCTGAAGCATTAAGAGTTCCTTTCACTGGAACAAAGCAGCTGAGCTTAACTCCTGAAAACCAACGCCACACCATAATCCTCCGTCCACCAAACTTTACACTTGGCACAATGCAGTCAGACAAGTACTGTTCTCCTGGCAACTGCCAAACCCAGACTCGTCTATCGAATTCCCGGTCAGAGAAACGGAATTTGTCACTCCAGAGAACATGTCTCCACTGCTCTAGAGTGCAGTGTGCTTTACATCACTGCATCTGACGCTTTGCATTGAACTTGGTGATGTAAGGCTTGGATGCAGCTGCTTGGCCATGGAAACCCATTCCATGAAGCTCTCTATGCACTGTTCCTGAGCTAATCTGAAGACCACATGAAGTCTGGAGGTCTGTAGCTGTTGACTCTGCAAAACGTTGGGGACCTCTGTGCACTATGCGCCTCAGCATCAATTGAGCCCGCTCTGTGAGTTTATGTGGCCTACCACTTCATGGCCCAGTAGTTGCTGTGGTTCCCAATCACTTCCACTAACAGTTGACAGTGGAATATTTAGTAGCAAGGAAATTTCACAACTTGACTTACACTGGTGGCATCCTATCTTGGTACTACGCTGGGATTCTGTGAGCTCCTGAGCTTAAGAGATGCTTCAAGGCATCTGAAAAAATGTTCTTTAGGGAGAGAAAATGTATTTGCTAGCTGTTGAAAAAAAGAAGCAAAAATAGAACCAACATATAAAGATAAAAATATAAAGAATAGAGAGTATTGTTTAAAGGGACTACACTGTCAGAGAGAGGCTGTGGTGACTTTGACTAACTCCATTACAAACCATCTTACACACCTGACTTAGAAACAAATATTTCTCTCAGGACTACAGAACCACACATGAATGGAAGAGACAAGGCTGCTGGAACAGGATTTATCGAAACCTGACAGAGACGAAACAAATGACTGAGTGTGTTGCCTCTATTATTACAGATAAGACCATCTCAGGAGATCTGTTGCTACGGAAACCAGCAGCTACCAGATGCTAATTGATCAGTTGGCAGACCTCATCTCTAAGCAGTCCAGGGTCCTTCATTAGTATTCTGGAAGTTTTGTCCACTTGTAGTCTTATGAGACCTCTTGTAGTCTAATCAGCTCTGACTTTACTCTCATAATTATGCCTATCTGCTTGCTGCATCTCCATAAGGCGTAATATATATGTTCCAAAAATAGAAAGGATATGACACTAGCCTCAGATGTGAGGAGATGAGAAAAGCTGATTATTGACAGTCAGACTCAGAGAAACAGGCCAACATAATGGATAATACATCTGTATGGATTTAAACTGTCTAGGCCCTAAACAATCCAAAGTGGGTCAGTTGACAGATAAACATCAACCTCTTTAGGGCATGTTTTAGAAATTAAAAACTAAAAAGATAAATCAACTTCACAATTAAAAGTCTCAAAAAAGCTACAGTTCAAAGTCTTCAAAAGAACTGAACAGAAATCTCTTTAGGGTTTGCGTTTGTTTTGTTTTAAAAAAACAAAACAAAACAGAACCATAATGATCATATAGCAAAATATTTAGCAAGTATGAGGAAAAGTATTGTGCTCACTTACATTGCCGTTTAGCATGTTTACCTTCCCGTAACAGGTTTACCTTCCCACTTAGCGCATTTACCTTCCAGTTTAGCATGCTTACCTTCTAGTTTAGTGCCCTTGCCTTTCTCTATGGCACTTTCCTCTTTGTTTACTTTCCAGTTTGGCATTTTTATCTTCCCATTTAGCATGTTTACAGCCTAGTTTAGCATGTCAGAGAACTATTTTCTTATCTCAGGGGTGTCCCAGGAAGTGAAATGAATAAACTGGTATACTTGGGGCCCTATGAAATATGTTTTGTTTTTCTGAATTCTGTATTTTTATGATGTAATTACATTTTTTTCACATATAATGTGTCAAGAGGCTGCAGTTGCCAAAACGGTCCAATTCATTGTAAACAATATTGTAAAGTTTGAAAAATACTTAAAATGTTAAGAAAACATTCCACGTTTGCAGTAAATTCCATTTTTAAAATTCAACTTTTGATTCCATCTGCATTTTCTGCAACACAAAAAACAGAGGGCCCTCGCTACTGAGCCAACATTTCCAATATCACAAAGGTAACCCTCAGTGACCTGAACTATTAGCTTCACATCACCATAAAAACAACATTCAATAATAATATGTGTAGTCTACTTAGTCATTTGTTGCTGTAAGACCTTGTTCACATTGCTGGCAGTGGATTTATTGACTCAATTAGAAAATTTGTTAGTTTAAGGATTTTTCAGTCAGTTTTTGACATCAGTGTGATTCTGCAGGACTGAAACACTCTGCAGAAACACAGACTGCAGAGGGACATCATCATGATCGCTGTCACCTTCATCAACATCCAACCACTGAATGTTCTGTTAAGCTAAAACACATTTTGATGTCCTTTTTTTTAAGGACATCAAATTTAAATATTCAGGAAATGTTGGCTATTTCCCCCAAATAATTAGTGAAAGACCCTTTTTAAGAGAAAACATGATAACATTGGGAGGAAAACAAAAACAGACTTCATAGAGTCCTAAAATGTATATGAAGTGTTCTATATTGATAGTATTTTATGGTATATGTGTTTATTATTTTATCCAGTAGTCTACCTACAATTGAATGTTTTGTTAGTTATTTTAAGTGAAAGTTCAATAAAAAGGAAATTTCACGTTCAAGGCAATTCACTGTTCTTTAAGTTCAGTAAACGCAATGTTTCCAAAGTCAATGAATAGTTGTGATTATATGGCTGCAGATATCCTCTGCATCCGTATTCTAATACAGATGTGAAAAAGTTCCTTCAAACGGTGTGACAGAATGACCTCTGACCTGTTGCTGGCTCTGCTCTTCCAGGTTAAGTTTAACCTCCAACGACTGTCTTGCCTCCAGAAAAGCCTTTCGATGCTTCCGGTCAGCCATGTAGTATGACATGACACCCACAGTGATGGCACAAATGTAGATCACAAGGTTGGCCAACAGCTTGAAAACAAAATAAAACAAAAAATACACAAGTTAGAACTAAGATGATTTATCGATAAGTATGTAATAATAGAGCACAATAAAAAAAAACACTCAGATGTTTATAGTAGGAGCCAGAAATGCTGGGCATGGTTGAGCGAAACCAACTACTCAACTCCTTGTACAATGTTAGCTCTGGAGCCTAACTCCGGTAGAGGGGCTGGGCTTCCACCTACATCAGAGCTGCCCAGGAGGAGAGGTATTAGTTGGGTGTGGAGACACTCACAATCCCCCAGCTGAATACCTAAAGAAGGTCCCTCACTAAGCCGAAAGTAGTTGGCAAACAGTATTCATCAGGGACTCTTCCGAATGTCTGAACATTTTCAAAACATTTGTGAGACAACCTTTCTCTTGAAATAGTCCCAAAGTTACCATGGACATCTTCAACCCATCTCAAAGCCAGCTGAATTCTGCCGCAGCCATCTCCAACCTGTCTCAAGAGCACTAGACCACTGTTTTGACATCTGCGAAGGAGCCAACCAAATCACATTTTTGTGTATAATGAAATACTTGACTATAAAACATATTTGTAGATTATCTTGTGTGAGTTCCAACTCTTAAAGCTCAAAAAACTTTCACACATTTCCTGTTTTTTTCACAAACACAAAAAACAAACAAAAAACTTCCATCTTGCCCTATTTGTTACACATGGGCAGTTCCATTTTCACTTCAAGCTCAGGTCCTCTACCAGAGGCCTGGGAGCTTGAGGGTTCTACACAGTATCTTAGCTGTTCCTAGGACTGTGCTCTTCTGGACAGAGGTCTATGAGGTGGTTCCTGGGATCTGTTGGGGTCGCTCTTCCAGTTTGGTGGTCACAGCACCGAGTACTCCATTGACCACTGGTACCACTAAGACCTTGACTTTCCACAACTTCTCTATTTCCTCTTTCAGCCCTTAGTATTTTTCAAGCTTTTCGTGCTCCTTCTTCCTGATGTTACAGTCGGTTGGGACTGCTACATCTATCACCACTGCTTTCTTATGAATCTTGTCGACTACCTTAATGTCCAATTGGTTAGTCATCACCTTTTTATCAGTCTGGATCTGGAAGTCCCACAGTATCTTAGCCCTGTCATTCTCCACCACCTTAGGTGGAGTCTCCCACTTTGA
>JAOXNZ010000054.1:27741861-27754007 GCA_028566095.1 Kryptolebias brasiliensis | reverse complement strand
AAAAACATGCATGTTAGGTTCATTGGTAACTCTTAAAAAATTGTCCCTAGGTGTGAGTGAGAGTGTGAATGGTTGTTCGTCTCTATGTGGCCCTGCGATGGACTTGCGACCTGTCCAGGTTGTCCCCTTTTAGGTGTAACAACTCAGTTTCACCTCCTTCACCAAATTTGAGCAAAGTCTCTCAGTGTTTTCAAAGAAAGTTTAAATTAAGAAAGCTCCTCAGATATGAAGAAAAACATCTTCTACACAGAAGAAAAGAAGTCTAGCTGCCTGTGATTCTGTCTGTTTGGACAGACAAGTGTGCAATGAAAACTTCAAAATGAAAAATGAGAAATGTGCTGCTTTGATACAATAAATATTTTAACATTTCCACCAAGACCAAGCAGAGGAAAGTAACACTCTCAGAGAAGCAACTTCACATGGCAGCAATGAAAATCTGGACCACAGTATTTAGTTTCCCCTTGTTTGACTTTATTTTTTGTGTTTTTTTCAAAACTTTGCTGTGTTTATGCTTCATTTTTTCCCCTTATTCTCCTGAATGTCTCCAAGAAAGATGCCTCCACTCCTCCAGATTTTCACCACTCCTTTTTGTTTTATGTAAAGTTTTGTTTTTCCATATTACAAGTCCATTTTATTTGGGTTAAATGTATTTCAGTCAGCTTGCTGAGGCACCAATTAGTCCCATCCTCAGATCAGTTCTGGTTCTGATAGAACTCTACAGTGGACACGGTGCCATGGACTTCATACACGGAGCTCAGAGGAACTGTTGGGACTGTTTTTTCCATCCTTTGAGAGAACATCAATAACTGAGCTGTAAAACTGTTCAGTGCTGTCATGTACTCTCATGCATATAAAGCATGTTAGGTTTTAGTTCTGAGCGTGGATTTTCAGGTCTAATGAGGTTTATTGCTGGTATAAGTGGTTTAAAAAGATGCACCTATACACTGTGAACATTGTCATTTTCTCTAAATGAGAAAAGCTGGGACTCCACGAGTCCTTCCTCATTTCTATCTTTTGGTCGGTCTTCTTGTCATTGTTTGCAAATTATTAAAAATGCAGAAGCTTGTTTTTCCAAGTCCCTGTTTACATGAAGCTGATCTCCTAGAAACGTTAAAGATTTTCCGATGTTAATTGGAAAAAAAGCTACACGTTTACACAGTGCTGCTGTGCTCCTTGAACCCGCCGTAGTTTCCATGCCTGGTCACTAGCTGGCGCTGACACCTGCATGTGTGCAGACACCAGTCTCTCCGGCATGTAAACAGTTACATCCAAAATGATGAAAACACAGACTGTTGTTTGGACTTACAGTGAGGCTGGGAAACAAACAGCACTCTGCTCTCTGTCAGTATTACTGTTGTTGATCTGCTCATGCATGTGCAGAACAGCCAATGGTGCACATATGCAATTTCACAGTTGCAGCTTCCTTTGAAATGAAAATGGAGGGTCCACAAAGTTCTACTTTAAGACCCGGTTTTAAAACATTTCAGTTTCACTGAATCCAACCTTTGTTGTCGTGTAAACGAACAGCCGAACTGGAACAAAAATGTTACCGTTTCACTGAAAAACAGCTCTGTGCAAATGGCTCCTAAAATTAACCTCATAAAATTGTACAAGAAACATTTCTATCCACAGGAAAACAACAACTCAGACTGCTGGAGTAACTATGCCAGGCCTGTATGTGGCGCTGTGATGCTGCCACAAAAACACACCAGAAACAAGAAACAAGGCATGGAGCACACAAATAAAGCTTCCAAGCTGTGTGTGAAATGTAAACGCAACAAGAAGCAGAGGGCGCCCTCAGGTCGGAGGTTGGATTAGAAGGGAGTCACTGTTTTAAAAAGGCTGCTTTTTAACTTTCCAAACAGAAACACAAGGGTGGAGTTTCAGGATATTTCACTTTGGAACTCATTTTCAAATATATATATTGGGGCTCGTAAAACACCACAAAGCTTTTGCATATTCACAAAATGTGTTCCCCTGTGGGCACTCCCTAAAACTGTAAACTAGTTATCACCATCTTTAAACAGATCATGCTAAAGAATCCACACTTTTCAGCAGAGGTCGACCAATCCAAGTTCCTCTATGGCCGATGTAGATATCGATCTTTTTACAAATTAGGGCAGCCAGTGGCATATATACAACATAAATTTTGATCAATATGTATTTTTCATCTAACAAAATATAACAATAATTGCATAGCTTAAATAAACACACACATATATAAAAAAAAAAACAAAATTTAGAAAAACTGCACTTAAAAATAGTCTACAGAAGAGCATTCTTGCTTCAACTAAATTGTGAACTACAGAAAGTTAGTTACAGCAGCCGCTGTTATATCTGTATTTTCCTACTTGGTAATTTATTAAACACGCACAGGCATGACCGATCACCAAATTTTTAAAAGTGGCTAATATTGGCCAATTAAAATCAGACTATTTCTACTCTTCTGACCACTACAGTCACCAAGGCCATTTTAGCCATTTTAGCCATTTTTCTGTTTGCTAAAATAGCTTTGCTGTGGCGGCCATCTTGAAACAAGATGACTCCAAAAGTTATTCAGCTGTGGTTGTACATGCATGATTACTTTCTAAAAACTTCATTAAAGATCAGTTTAGTGATTCAGAATATATATTGCTAATGGTATTGAAAACTAAACATTCTCACACACACAGCAATAGTGACAGAATCAGTTTAAGAGCATTTGCCAGCTACATGCTAAAGCTACATTTGCCATAGATGTCTTCAAATACCTCCCCTCCTTTACTCCCCCATCGACTCACCTGTCTGGCGAGTGCTGCCCCCTGGATGTCCTGCTGCTGCTGTTGCTGCTGTTGTGCAATGGTGACCCCAAGAACCAGGGTGTGGACCCCACAGGACACAGTGCTGATGAGCACAATGGGTGTGAGTCTCAAAGGCAGAGTGAGAAAGAAAGAAAAGCTGAAAAATGCCTGCCAGCCCACTGTGTCACTGGCCTGGTGAAAGCGAGCATAGTTCAGACCTAAGTAGCAGAAAATCTGAGCCGCTATGAGCACCCAGAGGGCGTAGGGCACCACCCGCCGGGTGATCCGGTCCGGAAGCAACCCAAAGCGGCATAGCAGGTAGAGAATAATATCCCCTGTGAGTCCCACTGATGCTACTACAACAGAAGCCAGTCTGTCTGAGGTGTAGACCACCGCGCATGTGATGAGGACGTAGCTGTCGAACAGGGCTGCAAACACAACCAGAACCAGCAGGGTTTCATGTCTCTGCCGCCTGAAGTAGGTCTGGTAGAGGTTCTCCAAAGACTCAGGTGCAAAAGTGAGGCGCATAAAGCGTGGCAGGCACAGGCAGCATCCGGAGCTTCTCACTGTCACCTCGTGTGTTCGCCCGACGGCCTGTCCGGGGTCAGAGGGCAACGTCACAGAGCAGTCTGCTGAATACTCCGCAGAAAACTCTGGTTCTGAAAAAGCTCGGTTCCGTGGCATGATGACGACTCAGTACCTGAACCTTTTGTTCTTTTAGAAAAAACAGTGAAGTTCTCTGTTGTTGAGCAGGGGTGGATCAAAAGTGAAGATTGCCTTCACCTATTTCCTTCTTCGTCGTTCCCTCTGAAACACACGTGTGGCCTTAATCACAGCAGAGTTCTGATTGTCACGACCCATTCACCAGACACCAGAGAGAGATGTGTTCTTACATCACTGCACCCGTTCGCTCAGTCTAATACTGTCACTGGGTGCTGTGTCAGAGGCACAAACTGAGCATGCCTACAGTGTACTGAAGTGATGCAAACACTGTCCACTTCCTGTTTCCAATCCAGCCTTATGAACATGATCCTCTGGAATCCACAAGACCAGAATTCATCCGAGGTGTGGACTTCCTGACTTTCTGATCACTTTTGTTCGTGTTCGAGGGACGACTTCTGTCTCCATCAGTCCTCTGGGATGGACAGGCTCTTTTATTTTGGATTCTCATGGTTCCACTTTACTCTCTAAAAAAAAAAAAAAAGAGGAACACAGGTTACTCAAAGTTTAAACACAAAGATGCATTTATTCATTTACCAAAACTCAATGATCATAGCAAAATATGACGACACTGTCAACAAGCAGAAGAAGCTTTTATAGAGAAGTTCCTGTTCCCCAAATAACTGAATTGACAATGGTTTTATATATTTAGAAGATACATATTAACATCCAAATAACCATAACCAGAGGTGTGAATTCAAGTCACGTGACTTAGCATGGGCGGTATGAGATTCTGACGGTGTAACTTTGAGCAAAAATATACCACAGTGTTGCTGTATTAAAACAAAAAATTAAAAATGCATCAAATTATTACTTTTATTTAAAAAACTGCAAATATTACTTTCCTGCTTAAACAAACACATTATTTTATAGGCATATTACTATACCAACAAAAAAATATTATAGTTCTTTTCTTTTTAATGCACAGATATAAATAATAAGACAGAACAGTGGAACTTGTCACAGTCTCAACGTTTAAAATCAGTGTCCGCTTTTTCCTGCACTCAGGACTGATTTTAAACCAATCTGTGATCAACGTTTTTCTTTTTAAGGTTGTTATTTATGATGATATTTAGGATTAGGACTGAAATTTTCATTTAATCTCAAATATTGAGAGTATATTTACAGTTTTGATTTCATTTTACATAATGTCAGCTAAAACACCAGAGTCAACAGGCTTTAAATTTAGGCCTATTGACAGTTTATTCATAATTTAAAGTAACTGTGCCTTTATTACTTCTTTTTTGCTTTGCTCTTTGTTAAGTATAGGGCCTGAAAAGCTGACATTAGCAATTAATTAGCTGGTTATTAGCCTCCGTAGCTGACCTGGTAGGCTGCATATATTTCAGCTGCTAACATGCTAACTCTTGCATCTTGTTGGAAATGTTTGTACCAAAACAGCGTAACCTTAAAAAGAAAGACTGGCGTTGCTTTCCTGGTAGACATTTTATCTTATCTTATCTTATCTTTATCTGTCAGATAAAATGTACAAGCAATAGACAACATCTTTTTTTAAAAGAGCATAAAGGTTTAGCGGTATTTCCACCTTGGCTACCATACACTGCTGAATGACAGCTCGGTGTAACAGCCAGGAGAGGGGACAAAACAAAAACTTTAAAATGACTTTGTTTCTGGTATCTTCTTTAAAAGGTATTTAAATTGTAGAAACAATTTGACAGAAACATTTAGTGGTTTTGACTTTGTGACGTATACCCCATGGCACACCTTGAAACCAGTAATCGGCCCATGCCTATTCAGGACTTGCACTCGAATCACATGACTTGGACTTGAGTCACACAACTTGGACTTCAGTTACTCGAGTGACAATTTTGATGAATTTAGACTGAACTTAATAAACTCAACTCTAACTTTACCAACAGTGACTCGTGACTTCACTTAGACTTGAGAGTTTTGACTTGAAAATACTTTAAATCCTATGTAAAACAAAAGTACATTATTTAACAAAGTGTCATTCACACATTTCTTAAACAAACTAATGTTAACTGAATTAGTTTTCAGCTGCTTCTCATTAAAGGCCTGATGAACATGGTTGCATCTGACTTGTGGTGTGACTGAATCGTGGCTTCAGACGTGCGACACTCACTGCAGTGTTTCTCCTAAACAGCAGGTGTCGCTGCTAAAAAATACTGCAATGTAGCAGAAGTGGCACAAAACATAGTTGTATACAGGAAGTACATACAAAGTTTCCTCTTTTCTAAGCCTTTTTTGAAATTTATTAAATATATCTGTAATAATTGAACTTTCTTGACTTTTGTTTAGTCATATGGATGCCTGCAGAAACAAACCTGCTCACTGATTATTTTTTTATTTATTTACTTTAAATAGAAAACATGCAGCTACATACAGAGTAATTTACTGAAAGAAAATGTATTTTTTTTAAATAGGCATTGTTTCAATGTGAGCCAGATTAGGTGCAGTAAATGTGTTGTACTGGGTTAATATTGTTTTGGACCAAGTTCAGAAGCTGCTTGCTCTGTCAAATTAACACACCATTATTTCTGGGAATGACTTACTATTAATCTGTATTAAATTATATTTTGGTCAAATTACAAATAATTTAGTTGTGATTTGTAACTAGACTCAAGACGGGCAAATCATGACTTTAGACTCCATTCGGGACTTGCCTGTCTTGACGTTTATTCTTTATTTATCAGGGACAATGCAGTTAGACAAAGTGGCCATACAGTGCATCTGATGTTACACACCTGAACTTTGAACTTGACCAATGCTGTCAAAATGAGTTGGAATGAGCACAGACTGCAGTGCAAAATAAACCTAAAATTTGATTTTGTCACAATTGAGATTTGCGTAAAAATGAGCCCATAAAGACACCATCTACCAATCCTGGTAACTAAAATAGCAGATAATCTTCCTAATCTACCTTTGAATTAAAGTTTTCTAACAGGTATGTCTTCAGAAATAATCCTTTGTCTTCTAACCCTTATAATTTCCTTCTAAACTGACCATTTTTCTCTGCCTGCTGTAGCCTCAGGAAATCCCTTTGTATAATGGCTGGTCTCATTGTGAAGCTTGAGGTTTCCCCCTTTAAATATATTGCTGGAATTCCAGACGACCAACAAAAATTGAGTTTTCAAACCGTAAACACGATGATAAAATGGAAAAATTTCACCAAACTGTGTATCATTTCGAAACGTAAAATTTTAAAATAATAATAGCATAATGTTGAACAATCCCTCATTGTGACTCATTTTACCAGCACAGGTCACATATAGTACAGAAGATGTTCTGCATAGAGTATATTGCACTTTGCAACTCCTGTCCCTTTGAACTCAACTCGGGACTTGTGTGTCTAGATACGGAACTTGACTGGGAGCTTTCATGTCTTGACACTGGACCTAACTCAGGACTTGCACATCTCGATTAAGGACTTGATTTCAGACTTGAACATTGCAATTTTGGATTCAGCTCAGGACTTGGATGTATTGAGTTTGACTCAAGGCTTAGAAGCCTGGACTTTGGACTCGACTCAGGTCTTGCGTCTTGGCTCTAAACTTGACTTGGCACTCACATGCTCGGACTTGACACGGTACTTATGCGTCTTGACTATGGACTGAACTTGGGAATTGCACGTCTCATCTTTGGACTGAAATCGAGATTTGCACATTTCAATTTTGGATTCGATTTGGGACTTACTTGCCTTGATTTAGGACTGGACCCAGGTCTTGCAAAGTCTTTACTATGGACTGAACTCGAGACTTGAATCTTACTAGTGACTTGCAAAACAATGACTTGGTCCCACCTCTGACAGAAACTATGGATACAATGAGGTAACTGATGGCAGAGTTACATCATGGGTGCAGAATTTCAAAAGAACTCATAGCTTAAAAAATGACAACAAATGACATTTTATTGGTTTAGCCAGTTCAGCCAACAAACAAAGAGGCCAAACAACGAATGAAACGAAAATGCTGCAGCAGTTTCTCTCCTTCATTCCAGAAGAGCTAGCTCTGCCTTCTGTGGGCCTACAGCTACATGTTGCGCTTTATCACACAGACAGGTCGGGAGAAGCATCATGTCCAGTAACACGTCCGTGTTTGGACTCCACAGAACCAGGGCTGGGAAAGGTCTGAGCGCATGCACGTCGTCAAACAATTCTTAAATGTTTGCCTTTCTGAGTTACAGCATGTGCATTTGACAAAAGCCGGAGCCATCGTGTTACTTCCGCTCAGTCTCCTTCGTGTTCGTATTTACAGTCTAAATCCATTCACCTGCTGGGATGAAAACACGGGATTTTCTCTGCGTTTCCAGCTGCTGAAAATCTTGACGCTTACCGTCAGAAACGGCAGATTTCTCCTCATTAGGATGCTTCCGTTCCTCAGAATGATGGGGCTGTCAGGAGCCTGCGAGAAAACCCGCACCTCGCATTTACCTTCACGCGGCGGGAATCTGAAAAACAATCATTTTAAAAAGAAAAGGCAAAACTAACCCCTTTAGTCGTCCCGCGGCCTCTTCGCTGAGCTTTTTTTTTTTTTTTTTTACCTGGGTGGTTTCCGCATAGACATAGAGTACGTAGACAGCGCGTGCTTAGCTTCCCGTACGTCAGTGACGCCGCCATTTTGGAGAGGGAGACCGGTCAGGGCATGGAGGGGCTGTGGTGTCCTGAGACATTCCTCAGGGAGATTTTATGCACAGATGAGCAGAAACAGCTGCATTCTGCTCTAACAACATTATTTTGTATTGTCTGAATTGTTGTTTTCCTGTTTGTTTGTTTTTTCTAACTACTTCTGCATACTTTGTGCCATTTTTGTCATTCGTATGTCAAAACGTTCAGCTCATTCAGGAGATGGATGCTATGACTTTTTTTTGGTTAGTGTAATTTTATACTTTCAAAATATTTGGCTTCATATGCAAATTATTTTGCAAATATTGAGATCTCCTTAATTCCTTTAAGAAATTGCTTTCTTTGAAATCTGCTGATTCCTATGTTACTTTTAGTTTTTAACTACCATTCTGCTACTTTTAGCTTTTAGTTAAACTTTTGCTGCTTGCAAAATGTGAAAACTGTAGCTGTTTTGGTCAAACCTTCAACATAACTGGACAGTCTCATACAATATGCTCAGAGTATGTGTTGAGAATGACTGTTATCCACCACCACATCAAATTTCAGCTCAATTTCTGTAAAATTGTCATTATAGTCATTGTGTTAGCTAATGATGATTAGCTGTGGTGGCCATCTTGAACTGAATTGACTCCAAAGGTTAAATAAAAGCACTCGGAGAGAACAAACCTCTGCCAAGGCCATGGGGTCATTAAAAAATTGTAGGATCCAGATCATGATCTGGATCACCACCAAAATTTAATCACTTTTTTTTGTGGCAACCTCAACATTTACTAGAAATTTAATCCAAATTTGTTCATTAGTTTTTAAGTGATCTTGCTAACAGACAGACAGACAGACAAACGAAAGGACAAACCAACCAAGACTACCAAAAACATTACCTCCTTGGTGGAGGTAATCAGTTGCAGATGTACATCCAATGATTACTATCTAAAAGTTGCGTTTAAATCCATTTAGATGTTTATAAGATATTTTGCTTACAGAGTTCAGTGCCATCCTTCCATGCATGCATTTTCTTTACCCGCTTCTCCTTTCCGGGTCACAGGGAGCTGGTGCCTATCTCCAGCAGTCACTGTGCGAGAGGCGGGGGACACCCTGGTCCATCACAGAGACAAACAACCATTCACACTCTCACCTATTGACAATTTAGAGTTACCAGTTAACCTAACATGCATGTTTTTGGTCTGTGGGAGGAAACCGGAGTCCTCGGAGTAAACCCACGTGTGCACAGGGAGAACATGCAAATTGCACCCTGAAAGGCCCCAGGCCGTGTAGCGATCCTGTGACCATCTTGCTGAGCCACCCCATGGTTGAGGACCAATTAGGGCAAAAGCAGAGATTTTCCACAGTGTGCTTGGATTATGTCTTGTATATAAACTCTCAGTTAATACCACACAACATTTTAACTCAGTATCTGTAAAACGGGCTGATTTTATAGCCATTTTTATGTTTGCTCAAGTTAATTAGCTGTTGTGGCCGTCTTGGATTGTATTATTGTAGATGTACAGCCAATGATTGTTTCTTCAAAATTTCATTAGAATTCATTGAGTGATTTATAAGACAGATTCAACTCCAGTTAACTAAAATCTTGTGTTTCTATTAGTGCTCAGAATATATGTTAGGGATCAGTCTTAGCTACTACCATACTAAATCTTAAGTCAAATCTGTAACATTGACTAAATTATAGACACTTCATTGGTTTTTAGGGTTAGTTGGCTGGGGCAGCCATCTTGAATTGGGTTGACTCCAAAATTTAATCAGAGATGTTCATTCAGCAATTACTTTCTGAAAGTTTAATTAAAATACATCCAGTGGTTTATGAAATATTTGATTAACAAACAGATACAGGTGCACAAACAAACACAGGCAAAAATATAATTATCTTCTTTTGCCTTTCAGCAGCAGGTAAAACAAACAAAAGTTTTGAGTGAATTTAAAGGTTATTTCAAACAAAATTATAAAAAAAAGAAACGTAAGGGGCGACTCAAGAATGTTACACACTGTGTCAGTTGTACTAAAACCAGGGCAGGTAACCTAGGCAAACCACAGAAAAGCACTGAAGCTACAACATGAGGAAGTGTCAACTGAAAAATGAAGAACAGGGACCATAAAAACACAAAATGATAAACATGAGGAACAGGTGTGCTGAGTATCCTTTCAGGTTGTGACAAAGGAATAAGGACGTAAAATAGATAAGCATTTGCCTTTCGAAAACATAACAGGAAGTGAAAGTGACAGGAAATCCTAATATAAATCAAAAAACTTGGCATGACAGTAATATTGTTACCAAAACAAGTCTGAAGGAAAGGTGAAGGGCACCAATGCAGCACCTACTGAACATCTATCAACTTGCTTCACTAAAGCTAAATAGTCATTTGGGTCTTTCTTTTGTAATTAAATGCCTAGCATTTCTTGAGGGAATGCATATCGCCCAACACATTATATGTCAGAGTTTTAAACTAGTTTTGTCACAACTTATCTTGTACTGAGAAATACTGAGTTGTAGCCGTTTTTGTTAAACCCTGTAAACCATGTTATGAGCAATCTTGTGATAAAGGGAAATCTTACAACATGCTCAAATTTGTTGCTCAGCTACTAACGGAACAATTTCAGCTCAATATCTGTAAAACTGACTGAGTTATAGCCACTTTTGTGTTGGGTAATGTTAATTAGCTAATGCGGCCATGCTGAATTGGGTTGACTCCAAATGTTAAAGAGTTTTAGATATATATCCAACTTTCTGGGAGTTTTACTACAATCTGTCCAGTGGTTTATGAGATATTTTACAAACAGACAAACAGTGTTGACTAATGGTTGAAGCAGTTTTTAGCAAAGATATTGCGCAATGTGTAGCACTCGGAATATGTTAGGAATACCTCTCAGCTACTACTACACCACTAAGAATATTTGTAAAATTGGCTGAGTTAGAGCCATTTTTGTGTTGCTGTGGCAGCCATCTTCAGTGTGGCACACTTTAAAAGTTACTCAGTTGTAGAGGTCCATCCAATGATTATTTCAACTGTCGATTTTTGTTGATTCCTGTAGTTCTTGCAATGTTGCTATATGTCCAAATATGCATTTTTGAAAATATGTTTTAGTAGTAGTTAACTGAGGGTTTAGGAAAAGTCTCATGTGTCACTGTGACTGACAGGCCCACAACTTGGGAGGGTGTGTAGACGAGACTTTTGCATCGAGGGTACAACAGCCCACATCCTGAGTGTGCAGACACTGGCTCCAAAATAACAACATGACAACACCTCAAAATTGACATTTTGGCTTTAATTTTGAACAATGGGAGGAAGCGGAGACGCTTTATCCATGTTTGTTAGTGGTGATGGCACACACTCACAGACATTATGCCCTTTCACCTTCAGCGGCTCGAGGTACAAAATGTTGATGTTTTGATGTATGAACTGTAGGAGAAGTGTGAAGAGAACTAAAATCAAAAGAAATGTTAAAGCTGCTGCCAAATGCTATTTATGGCCACCATGGTAACCACACACATGTCTCAATCCCTGACAGCCCTCCAGTAGGAGCTGTGACCATGGGTCTAGAGCTCACTGCAGGAGCAAAGGGGGCACTTTGTACATGTGCGCAACTAGTTGCCAGGAAGTCAAAACTACATCCAGGAAGTTGCTGCGTGTGTCTGTCAGATGATTAGAGAAAGCCAAGACATCACATCTACTAAACAAAAGTTTGAATGCTGAGTCAATATTCACACTGTTGTTTTCCTGTTAGTTTCTTCTGTATGTTTTTGTATGCCACTTCAGCCATTCAGGTATCAAAACATTCATTGCAGCTGTGACGTCTGGTTTTTGTAACTTTTATATGTTTTGAATTATTTAGCTCTATTTACATATGTTTTTTCTCATAGAAATGCTTTTAGAGCTCTTCAAATCCTTGAAAAAGTTTCTTTGAAATTGTCTTTAGCACACTTGCTTCATTTTTAGCTTTTAGCTACTGTTTCACTAATTTAAAAAAACTTATGGGTTATTCCTTAACTGTAGAAGAAATAATTTTTCAGCAATTTTTCCGACACAAAACAC
>JAOXNZ010000054.1:27605695-27632894 GCA_028566095.1 Kryptolebias brasiliensis | reverse complement strand
CAGGCCAGCCGAGAAACATAGTCCCTCCAGCGTGTCCTGGGTCTTCCTCTGGGCCTCCTCCCAGTGGGACGTGCCCGTAACACCTCACCAGGGAGGCGTCATGGTTTTCAAAAAGTTTTTTTACAAACAAAAATTTGAAAAGTGCAGCGTACATTGTTTTCACCCCCTTTACTCTGATACCCCTAATTAAAATCCAGTTCAACCAACTGCCTTCAGAAGTCAACTGATTAGTAAACAGAGTCCACCTGTGTGCAATTTACTCTCAATACAAATCCAGCTGTTCTGTGAAGGCCACAAAGGTTTGTTACTGAAAATTAGTGACCAAACAGCTTCATAAAGACCAAGGAACACACCTGACAGGTCAGGGATGAAGTTGTTGAGAAGTTTTAACAGGGTCGGGTTTTCAAACAGTATCCTAAGCTTTGAACATTTCGCAGATCTCTGTTCAATCCATCATTTGAAAACGGAAAGAGTACAACTGCAAAGACATGGCCGTCCACCTAAACTGACAGGCCAGGCAGGGAGACCATGAATCCAAGACGCAGCGAAGCAGCTCACTGTAACTCTGGAAGAGCTGCAGAGATCCACAACTCAAGTGGGATAATCTGCCCACAAGACAACTAATAATTTGGCCTTTATGGGAGAGAAGCAAAAAGAAAGCTGTTGTTGAAAAAAAAGTCAGAAGAAGTTCTGTTTGCAGTTTGACACAAACCATGTAGGAACACAGCAAAAATGTAGGAGAAGCTGATCTGCTCAAATCAGACTAAAATTAATCGTTTTGGTCTAAATGTGAAATGCTATGCATGACAAAAAAACTGACACTGCACATCACCCTAAACACACCATCCCCACTGTGAAACATGGTGGTGGCAGCATCATGCTGTGGGGATGCTTCTCTTCAGCAGGTACATGAAAGCTGGTCAGTGTTGAAGGGGAGATGGATGGAGCTAAATACAGAACAATCCTGGAAGAAAACCTGTTAGAGGCCGTTAGAGGCCGAAAAAGACTCAAGACTGAGGTTCGCATTCTAGCAGAACGACTCAAAACATCTAGTCAGAGCTACAATAGAATGGGTCAGATCAAAGAATATTCATGTGTTAGAATGGACCAATGATGAGTCTTTGCCTGAAGTGAAGGAGTTCAAGGATCTGGGAGTCTTGTTCACTAGTGATGGTAGGATGAAGCAAGAGACAAAAAAACAAATTGGGACTTCGTCTGCAGTACTAAAAGAATTGCTCTGGTCTGTTGTGGTAAAGGACAAGCTGCTGAAAGCCAAAACTTTCAATTTACTGGTTCATCAGTATTGCAGCTATACAGTTATTACAAACTATTCAGTCTAACACAGTCTAAAGACCAGTCATTTCTGCACAGTTCAGTCTTGGAGTGTCTTTAGCTCAGGTAGAGCTGTTATCTTTGAATTAGAAGGTTCCTGTCTCAATCCCTAGCTTCCCCACTTTGCATGATAAAGTGTCCTTGGGTAAGATAATAAATCTAAACTGTTCCATGTTCCCAGAGCACTTTTTATGTTAAGGTCACTTTAGTTAGAAAAGTCTGCAAAATAACTTTTGTTTTTCCTTCATGAGTTATTTTTTTTCTGAAACATATAAAGAAGACAGCAAAACTTTGGAGGAGGATTTCAAAAAGTCAACAGACTTGCATGACTTCTGCACATCTGCTTTGTTGTACGTTTCGTTTCTTTAGTGCACGAGCAATAAAGTCAATGTGTCCATGTGAAGAAGCCGTGACTTCTTTGGATTTTATCACTGTGCGTTATCATGGTCCTAATGGTGTTATAAAGTTATTATGTGTGTTTACAGTTTTGACTTTCACAGCATTTCTCAAAAAACCTTTGAAGATGCAGCTGCTTTCTTATGTATCTAATGTGTATAAACTGTAATAAAATGAGTCACTTTGTTCGACATGTAAAATAACACAACATAAAAAAAAACACTACCTATTTTGAATTTTTGGAAATCAAAATGAGCCATTTCACTTCCAAACATAACTTGATTGGATCATGTGTAATTAGCAGGTCTAATATCCATCCATGCATTTTTTTATCCACGTTTTCTTTCCAGGACGCAGGAAGCCGGTGCCTATCTCCAGCTGTCATTGTGTGAGAGGTGGGGAACACCCTGGACAGGTCGCAAGTCCACCATAGGGCCACATAGAGACAAACAAGACGAACAACCATTCTTGCCATCTTTTAAGTGAAATTTTGTGAAAACGTTTTGTGTCAGCTGTAGTAAAAAACCACCCGAAAGACCCCAGTGGTTGTTTTCCTACTAAAGAGGATCCAGATCTGGACCAGGACTGGTGCTGGAGCTGCTTCTTAAAAAGCAGTTAAGGACTGTTTCTCCTCGGCCAGAGAGCCAACGGAGAGCCATGTCATTATGTCACATTAAAAGTCTCTTCCAGTAAATTTATGATCTTCTTTTTGTAGTATTCTGACTTTCTTTAGATGATCACAGAGCAGACACTTTATTTAAATAGATCACAGGCTTTGTCTCATTATGCCTGCAAACAGATGTCTTTATCACCAGTCTAATTTATAAATGCTGTTTAAAACATTTGCTGTCTGTGAATGCTCTGCCAACTGGTGATTTTGATCTCTGATCAGATTTTGTAAACATTTCAAGCAGTAAACACCAGCTGGTGATTATAAAAGAGCAGAAAATGATGATAAATGGTGTGTTTATGAATTCAGTTGATCACAGTGAAGGTGACAGCAGCTCAATGCTGTGCTTTGATACACTCTCACTGTAAGTGCCAATTAAAAAACACACACAAACTGCAGGACGATGAAAGAAAATGAGTTCATGATATTCTGCTACATTAACTTCTTATTCATGCTGAAGAAGAGTATTTTGTCCTAAATTAAGCAGAGTGAAAGTGAAACTAACTTTGAGTTTTTAAAAACGGCTGCTCACAGCATTTTCATTGGTTGCTGGTCTCCTTGAGCACGCCCTCTGTTTGTGACAAAAACAATTCTTTGCTTTAGCCCAGAAAAAGTGTTAGTGTTGATTTAGCATCAGGTTTTAGCTTTGGAACCCATTTGATGGGAAAAAAATTAATAAATAAAAAAACCTTAGTGTGGAGAAAAAGTAATTAGCTCTGAGTGGACAGTTCTACCTAAATGCTAAACAGAGTGAGGCCAAGACCAAAGCAACAAAAAACGAAAAAAAATCTGTTTTAAATAAGAATGCTTCCTTATGAGCCTTTACACCTGCCACTTTTGTGTTAAATAATTGTTTACACAGAAGTCTATCTTTAATTAATTTAAAGACTTTGTTGGTCTGTCCATTGCTAATAACATTGTATGTGAAACCCCTGTGGAATGGAATACGTTATGCATGACCTGGCAAGAAAACAATTTGATGCAAATGTAATGTGTTCCAAATCCACTACATTTTATAGCAGTTCAAGCAAACATTTCATATTGCACTAAGAAAGTATTTGACTGACCTGTGACTGTTGGCAACTAGTTGTCAAACAATATTCGTGAGTGAGTCTCCAAAATAAAATGAAATGTTCACAGGGGGTTCTCATTTTCTTGCTTGAGTTGCAAAGGTTTGCAGTCTTGTTATTTTGGTTTTGAAATAGTCTCAGAGTCACCAAAAGCATTTCGAACCCATCTCGATTTTGTTGTGGTTGTCTCCAATTCGTCTCAAGAATGCAAGAGTTAAAGTTTGACACCTGCACAGGAGCTCTCCTCTGACAAAAAACATGTTCAGGTTTAAAAACCATGCTGATAACAAATAATAATTATTAAAAATCTGGTTTAAATCTGTCATTCTTCTTTTCTAAAGTGTACTCTACTAGATTAAAATACAAACCTGGAAACAGTTGTCAAGGTGTGTGCAAAGAGGATGGAGGTGGGCAAGAAAATAATGTGCATGACCTAGTATACAGTTTTGCAAAGTGTGTTCATAAAAAGAAGTTGTGATTTTCAAAAACTGGCTGTGAAAAACAAGGCCATGTGGCTCTCTGGTCAGTTGGTCACGAACACTGAGACTGTAACTGAAAACTGGCCTACTTTCTTACAATTTTGAGTCATGAGAGATATTACTTTTATTTTTCAATCAGATAGTTCTTTTGACTGCCTAATACATTCTGTTTTACAATACCTGTTTTAAACCCTATTCACAATGCTCCAAAAATGTATTTATTTTTTTAATTTTCTGCTGCATTTGCACCTCTCATCCACATACACAAAAAAAATTGATTTTTTAAAAACATTTTCTAAAGTGGACTTCAGGTACGGAGCTTTTTAGAAACAATAATGTAGCAGCCTTTTTTGTGCATTCCTACTATTACTTTGTGCCCTGTTACCAGTTTTTCTGTGTCTGTCTTGGTTTATTCTGATCTTGTGGTCAGTAAACTTTGATTCTAATCTGATGCACATTAACTAAAAACTTCAGATCAATATAAAACAACTACAATTAACTAAATAAATAAATTCTCATGAGCAAACAAACAATGAATTGTAAAACAGTTGTAGCCTCAGAAATCTGCTGTGTCATGTCCAAACTGTTTAACTGGACTTCAAGAGACACCGACACCTTATTTCTTATCTTATCTGTCAGGCTTAAGGTGAGTTTCTTTGAAATTCCTTCCTCTCTCCATGTAAGAACAGTAGGAGAGAATTGAGGATGCTTGAGAGTGTTCCACGTTGGCTAGGCTCAATACTAAATAAAATACTGCTCAAAGACTTTATCATTCTTTAATGACTTTATATTACCAAATGTATGATAAAGGTTAGCAGTAGGGAAAAAGAGTGTTCACGTGTATTGCCCAACCCACCTCAGCTGACTCATTTTGTTGTGGAGAAGCAGTGGCTCTACTCCAGGCTCCCTGTAGCCTGGAGTAGAGCCACAACTAAGGCCCATCTCAAAGAGTAAAGTTCATTTTAGCAACTAACTTGAGAGTTTTGGCTTTAGGTTGAGCTCCTTCTTCACCATGTCAGATTAGAGACAGACCTCATTACTCAAGACAAGACCCCAATTCATTACTCCATCTTCCACACCATCATGCATAACTCATGAACAAAATTCCCAGATACTTCTGGGAGGCTTACTCTAAAAATAGAAGGGAGCATTCTGCCTTTTTCTGATTGAGAACCATGGCATCGGACTTAGAAGAGCTGACTCTCATCCCAGTTTCACTCTTGGCTGTGAACTTCCCCAGTCCATGCTAAAGTTACAAACAGAACCACATCATCTGCAAAAAGCAGAGATGAGACCCCGAGGTTCCCAAACCAGACCCTCGCCTCTTCACGACTGCATTTTGTGTTCTTGTCCATAAACACCACAAACAGGATCAAAGACAAGGACAGCCCTGGGAATGAGGTTGACTTTGTGCCAAAGGTCTTGCTTTGGTTATACAGGGACCACATAACCCTTAACAGAGATCCCAACCCCCCTATACTCCCACAGCACCCCACGCAGAATGCCTCGTAAGCCTTCTACAAAGAGAGAGAGAGTGTCAAACTACTATGACCCCCTTAGCATGTCTGTAAGAGTGAAGATCTGGTCCACTGTTCCATGACCCAGACAAAAGCCACACTGCTTCTCCTAGATCCAAGGTTAGACAATCAATTGGAGCCTTCTTTTCAACACCATGGAGTAAATTTTTCCCAGAGGCTTAGATGTGTTATCCCTTGATAGATGGAACACACTTTCTGGTCTTCCCTTTAAAAAATAGGAACCACCACCCCAGTCTAACGCTGCACAGGTGTTGTCCCAATCCTTCATGTAACATTGAAAAGACTGGTCCATCATAACAGCTCCACAATGTCCAGAACCTTCAGTATTTTATGACCAATCTTATCCAATCCTGACTAATATCCACCATAGAATTTTTTCGCAACCTTTGCAACCTCTGCCAAGGTAATGAACGCAATCTCCTCAGAGTCCTTAGAGTCTAAATTCTCAAAGGTGGACCAGATTAAGAAAATCATTAAACTTTTTTTTTTCCACCAAATGAGTTCCATTGCTAAAACCAGAGCCAAAGCTTGATTCGCACTAGCTCTTTCAGTTTCCACCACAATTACATTCTGAGAGTTTTACTGAAATCTCTCCAGTGGCTCATGAAATATTTTGCTAACAGACAGTCAGTGTTGACTTCAATGATTAAAGTCAAGGTTTTAAAAACAGATCTTGTGTAATCAGTTAGGACTAGGTGTAAAAATTGGGGAATGGCTTGCAGCCACTACTACAGTAAAGTTTAGCTCAATATTTGTAAAACCTACTGAGTCAAAGTCATTTTTGTGTTTGCTAAGGACACTTAGCTGTGGCAGAAATCTTGAATTGTTCAAAAAATGACTTCAATCGTTAATTGCAAAGTTTTAAAAACAGATCTTATGTAATCACTTAGAAGTCACAGTATGTGTTGGGATTGACTTTCAGCTACTATTATACCAATTGTTGGACAAACATTATAGCCCTGTCCCCTTCAGAGGCCGGCAATAATTATGTGTCAACCAAATGATGTTGAACAAGAAACACTTTCATCCATCAAATATGATTCAAGCAAACTTACCTGCTGCAGTTGTGGCTTACACTGAGGCCAAATTTATTTCTTTTTTCCTGCACTTGGCGAGGGTTGACGCCTTTTTCCTCTCTCTCCGTGTCCTCCCACCCAACTGTCCTTATTTTTGATTGTCTTTCTTTGGAGCCTCTCTTTGCATAATTTCTGAATTAAATTATTATGGAACTGGTCAGCTGGTCTCTCAACGCAATAGATCAAATTTTCTCGACGAGAAGGCTGGCACAGGAGAGCCCTATTGCCCCGACGGGACATTTCCAGCCGGATACAGGATGGATTCCTGGGGAAAGTGGAAGATTGAGTGTTTATGTATAATGTCGGTCGAGGATATTGAAGATGTGTACATAATTGGATTTTTGATAACAGGATTTCTGCTTTTTGGGATTGCCGGTTTTCTGGTGTATTGTGAAATTCAGAAGATGCAGGCAGTTGTTTGGGCTATGTCAAGGCTGCCTGCTCTGTGTGAAGGAATGTGCCGAGCAGTCAACGCTCAGACTCAGTTGCTGTGTGAACATAGGCACATACTGGACGCGACTCTTGTGAATCGTGGGCCAGCTGTGGACCTTAGAACTCGCTTGCCGAATGGAATCAACCTTGAAAAAGTTACTGACTCAGCCCGGCATGTATAACCACATTAATTTAGCTGTTTGGATTCACCACTGAGATGTACCAGTGAAACTCTTAAGGCCGGCTTAAAATTAATGGCACCGGTTTGACCTAAACAATTCTAATATCTGAATTTGGCTCCACTGAGTTGGCCTTGGAAGGCTGGCTATCTCAAAATTCTCCTGGATGTTAGGTAAAGTTGATGCTCTTCTCCTCCAGGACATCTGCAGATCTGTAATGGCTAGGTCCCAAGGCCTGCTGATAAAACTTTCCATCACTATCAGGACTATGGCAGACAGAGGCCTATCTGGAACAGTATCCATGGGCGTTCCTCCACCATCGCTGTCACTCTCTTGTTTCCTCCCTCTCTCACTCCCGCCCCCCCGTTCCATCCCTCCCTCCTTCTTCGATGTTTAATGTTGTTCCCTCCCTTCCTCCGTCCCACTTTGTCTCATTAGCATAGTTGAATTAGCTGAAAGTTAGTTGAATTGGCATTAGCGAAGGTGTAGTTTATCTTAATCTATTCAGCTGAGGTTCTTAAATTGTAGTTTAGTTTTAGCTTATAATATCTTAGTTTGGTTTTCCTCAGTTTATTTTAGTATGACTTAGTCAGTTTTATCCTGCCTTTGCTTGCTTAAACTTATTTTAGTTTGCTTGCCTAAGTTTATTTAGTATGACTTGTTTTAGATAAGTTTAGTTTAGCTGTTTATATCCTCTGTTCCTTAATTGGCCTTTTATTGAAATTTTTAACCCTTAGTTAGCCTTCTGGTACCATTAGTTTAGTTTTGTTCATTTTCTCTGTACTTTTGTGTCTAATTTAGATTGTCTTAGCTCATGTTTTAGATAAGTTTAGTTTAGCTTGTTATATTGTTGTGTGTTTTCACAATGACCGTATTTTTGTGTTTTCATGCTGTAAAGCACTTTCAACCGTCTTGTTGCTGAAAAGTGCTATATAAATAAATTTGACTTGACTTGACTTCAATTTTTTGTGAATACATATGTTTTTTATTGTTTCAGCCTTGCGTCCACACAGAAACAGTGTTTTATGAGTCCCCTAAATATTTTTCAAAAATGAGTTCCAATCTGAGAAAGTCTTAAAATGAAACCTATGCATAAATTCTGACTGGGAGACTGTCTCCATTCTACCTGCGTTATCCAATTGCCACGTCTCCGCCTCAGCCAACCAGTGTCAAGTCCTCGTTCCACCTCAGCCAGTCATCACTCAGAAACCTCCTTAAAAGGTTCATCATCCACGGATCCACCTGCTTCTCAGCCGTGCTTCAATCGAGGTAGCTGGTACGCATGCAGATCATGTCAGATTTGGATCCTGATGACTTACTTGGCTCTCCGATCCTCTTCCCCGAAGATCCCGGCCCTTTGTCTCCTGTCCCCTCTCGCAGGAGTGCCCGTTTGACTCCTCGCTCCGACCTCCTCCCGCCCGGCCCTCCCGAGATCCCGGGGCATTTCTCCCAGGACTGGCCTCGAGCCCTCCCAGCTGGCCTTGAGCCGCGCTCCTGCCCTACGGGGACTCTTCTCCATCCCTGCCCCCGCCCTCCACCATTTTGGTCGCCGGAAAGAGGTCTGGGAAATCCTCCGCCACGCCGGCCAAGCACCGTTGGGGCCATCCGTCTTCTGCGCTGGCTTTTGCGCCATTCCTGCCTGGGCCCTCCCTCGCCTCGGCCTGCAGTCTTCTGCTCCACCCACCTCTGAGCCGGCCTTCATCTCCAGGGCTGGCCCCCCTTTGCACCCTTTCATTCAACTCCAATCCTGCCTCCCACAGACATTTATCAACTGTCCTCGGCCCTCATATCTTCCATGGATGTCCTCCACCACTCTATATCCTCCCTCTTGGCTCGCCTACAGGAGTGCACCATGGTCAGTTCGGCCTCGTCTTCACCGGCTCCCGTTATTCCCGAGGTGCAGCCTGTTGCTCAGCCACTTTCTCCTGCATTTACTCTCTCCAATGCCCGCCCCAGGCAGTCTCAGGGTAAGATGTTTTTTTTTTCTCTCTCTCTTTTCTGCCTTGTTCATTTTCACCTCCCATGCCAGTTGTGTCCCTGTTGGCCGATTCGTTGCAGTTTTTCACGGACGTGGCCCCATCCTCAGGTTTTGGGGGGGGTTCTCTCAGGGCAAATGGTGTGCCGGCAGGTGGCCCCCCTCGTTTCCACAGTCTGAGTCCTCAGCCTTCTATGAAATCATCCCTATTGCCACAGCTTGCTGCCTCTGGAGCCGTCACCGGAAAAGGAAGCGCATCACCGCTCTGTGTGATAACAATGCCATGATCAAAGCCATTAACAAAGGTCACTCATCCTCAAAAACAATCATGCCGTTTATCCGACGCGTCACCTGGCAGGTCGCTACCGATAATTTTGTTATTATGGCTCGCCGTGTTCCCGGTAATTCTAATGCCATTGCTGATGCTCTGTCCCACTCTAAAATTCAGGTTCTCCACCAGCTGTGTCCCTCAGCCGACACTATCCCTACCCCAGTTCCAGCCTCCGTGGATCTAGTGCTAAACTAATTCACTCGCCTCTCCTCTGCATTCCTTCTGTTCTTACTTTCATCACCTATTGTTTTGAACAACGCCATTTTAAGCCCCCCTACATCCGCAATTTGCTGGCAGGCAAAAATTTATTTTCTAGAGTCCATTGACCCTGCACATCTCCAAGCCTTTTTTCAAATTATGCAGTCAGACTTCTCCTTAAAGGTATTGCCAAGCATTGCATCCCTCATCAAAACCTGTTTCTCACTCACCCATGTCCGCTACCTGGTTCTTATGTCACCTCAGGCAAACTGTAGCGCTATGCGGTCTCCCCCTAGTCACTTCTCAGGGCACTCTTTTATAATAGGGGCAACCACATCAGCAGCCACCCAGGGGATCCCTTCAGCCTCCCTGCAGCTGCTCGGCCGCTAGTCCTCCGCAGCCTTCTCCTCTTACATCCGACCGGACCTCTCCTCCATGCTAGCTGCTCAGCGCTCTCTCTTTAGGTAAGCAGCCCCAGCGAATGACTGGTGGTGGAGTGTTTCTGCATTTCTAACTTTTTCTCTCTGCCTAGGAGGTCCAGCCTCATTGCATCATCAGCCTCACAGGCCGGGTCAACCTCTCTCTCAGGCCCGGTCAGCCTCTCTCTCAGGCCCGGTCAGCCTCTCTCTCAGGCCCGGTCAGCCTCTCTCTCAGGCCCGGTCAGCCTCTCTCTCAGGCCCGGTCAACCTCTCTCTCAGGCCCGGTCAGCCTCCCACTCAGGCCTGGTCAGCCTCTCTCTTACGCCAGTCAGCTTTTCTAACTCAGGCCCAGCCTATCAGCCACTCAGGCTTATAGGCCTTGGCCTGGCTCAGTCTTTTGGGGGGAAGACTGCCCTGATCCTCGCCCCGAGCTGTTCATCCAAGCGTGCGGCGATCCTCAGCGCGCACGTCTTCTGCCGTGGTCCAAACGCCAAAGAACTTCCGTCAAATAAAACTTTTTACCGGCTGTATCTTTTCTGTGTGAGTCTCTCCAGATTGAAATGAAGCCTAGGCGTAAATTCAGACTGGGAGACTCTCTCCAGCCTACCTGCATCATCCAATTGCCACGTCTCCACCTCAGCCAACCAGCACCAGGTCCTTGCTCCGCCTCAGCCAATCATTACTCAGGAACCTCCTTAAAAGGCTCACGATCCACCTCCTTCCCAGCTGTGCTTCACCCCACCCCCTCCCCATCTCCACCCTCGTCCTCCGGGCTCCGCCAGGCTTCCTTCCTTTCCGGTCTCCACTTCACCACCAGTGTCTGGGCCCCGGGGGGGAAGACTGCCCTGATCCTTGCCCCGAGCTGTTCATCCAAGCTCACGGCAATCCTCAGTGCACACGTCTTCTGCCGGGGACTGAGCGCCAAAGGACTTCAAGTCAAATAAAACTTTTTAACTGCTGTATCTTTTCTGTGTAAATCTCTCCAGATTGAAATGTCACTGTTGTATTTTTGTGGACAGCCTGAACACAGCCTTTTGAAAACATTGTCATAGACCACCTCTAACCTACTACAAAGTATCAAAGATGGAGCAACAATGACAGACTACAGTCTGCATTTGTGCTGCAGATTCTAGTTTCTCGACTACAGCAAAACCTTTGTATCCTGTATTACTTCAGTGAAAAGAAAAGCCTGATGAAAAATAACATTGCCTTGTGACTGACACTTGTGTTTAAAGAATTTACCCTGATGTACTTTGAACATTCCAAGGAAAACCCCTCCCTCCAGCTGTTGGTGGGTAGTGTTCCTGAAAAGCATTCATTATGTCCCTGTATTTGGACTGAGAGGACTCTCAGTCAATACTCACTGTCCTGCACTTTTGTGGTCTTGTAGTTTGATGTGACACTAAGTAAAAGTTCCCTCTTGTCATCAGTCCACAAAAAGGATTTGTTTCTTGTTCTTGTATTTGCCATCCTCGTCTTTTACTTCTTGTTGTTTTTTACAGTTTGAACCATAGATTGTATAAATTACTCAGTCTACGGTTCACATATATACAGTCTAAACAGCGTGTTAGCTTTCCACATCTAGTTTCCTGTTTCTGGAGTATTTTCGTGGTGACAGTGCCACATTCACAAACACATATTTTCTGCAGTTTCATGAGGATGAAAACATTCCTAGAAATGGTGTTATGTTTCTTTTTATTTGTTGTTTCTAAAATATATAGAATGTTTTGAAAAAAACATTCCTATGTCGATGGCCTGAAAGTACCCTTATCATCATCATCATCACTGCTGAAACTCTTTACAGCTTTCTCTTAACTTTCCCACATGACTTGAACTTTGGTCACTCCCTAATCCTCAGTGCAGACCTACATACCCTGGTGCTCCTCTTTTCTTTTTTATACTAATCAATAAAATACCCCATGTGACCAATATAGACACATTCTTAGATTCTGTAACTTTCCACTCGAAGGTTGGATTTAGTAATTTTCCACAGTAAGTGAGAGACCAATGTTCATTCTAGGAATAACAGACCAGCCTTCAGCCAACTGAATGTGGGTTGCACAACCATGCATTTGACCTCAGTTCTCTTTAACCATATGTTGAACACATGTGCCTAATCTTTCTTGTGCACCAGTGCCTCAACTCTGCTCTGCAAAGAACTAGTATTTATGGGCAGAAAAAAAAGATGAAGTATAAAATGTAAGTAAGGTCAGTAACTTTTGGATTTGTGGGTGGAAAGTAATTTAAAGCCAGACTATCAAAAACAATAACAGAATTTGAAACCAGAAAGGTCTAGTTATTACTCTATAACTCAGTCAGTTTCACAGATACTGAGCTCAATTCTGGTGTGGCAGTAACTGAGAGTAGTTCCCAACACATACTCAAAGCACTAAATGATCACAAGAGATCAGTTTTTAAAACTTTAAAACTGTCATTAATTATTGAGGTCAACTGTGTTTCTCTGTTAGCAAAATATCTCGTGAAACACAGGATGGACTTTAATGAAACGTTCAGGAAATAATCATTGGATGTTCATCTACAACTGAGTTTGTTTTTCAGTTCAAATCAACATGGCCACCACAGCCAGCTGACATTAGCAAACACAAAAAGGGTTATAATCAGGGGGGGAAATTTTTTACCAGCCACTATTTGTTTTTGTGTGTAACATGTCCATCATTCATTAATCATCTAAAACGAGCCAGTCACGGAACTCGCCATTGTCATTTCTTTTCAATTTTTCGTTAAAAAAACGCTGTTTAACTTTCGGTTCTTCCCTCGACTCCTCTTGAGAAACAGTTTTGTTGTCTGCCACCCGCTTAGCTCCCGAAATGTACCGCCACATTGCTAAACCTACTGCTCAAATTTTCTCCTTCCTCTAATGACATTTAGAGCAAACTAGCAGCAACTAAGGCACATTGCTGCCCCCTACAGGTCAGGAGTACAAAGTGAACACATTTTCTTTTCCTGTTCAAATTGCCAACCTGCCACGGTGGCTAGTGCGTTGTTGCAATTTACATGCCACTTCAAACATTTATCCACATTTGGCAAGTGGCGGGTGCCAATTTCCACCCCTGGTTAAAATGCAGTCAATTACGCAAATAATGTGCTATGATTTGATGTGGTTGTGGCTGAAGGTTTTTCACAACATGTACTCCACAGACTACTCATCAAGCAAGATCTTAGTTAAGAAGTTTAGCATTAAGCTTTGGAGTCAACACTGATTATCTGTAAGCAAAATACCTCCTAAACCACTGAGCAGATTTTAATGAAACTTTCAGAAAGCGATTGCTGATCTACAACTCTCTGCTTTTTGGAATAAATCAAATTCAAAATGGCACAGCTAATTGACATTAACCAATCCAAAAATAACTGTAACTCAGTCAATTTTATAGACTCTGAGCTCAAATTTTATGTGGTAGGAGACCAGAGCCATTCACAACACACACTCTGAGGTTTGACCAAAACAACAATAACTTCAGGATTTCTCAACACAAGATGATCTCTGACATGAAAGACAACAAACAATTCCTTTAGGGAATGCCAGGCCTTTATTTTATTTTTCATTCATTTTTTTGTTATGATGCTGTCTTAATCAAGGTCACAAAATGCAATGGTTGCTTCTTTCATTATTAGCCAAGCTTCATTTATGGACTAAGACTGACTTTCCTGCAAACAGTGGGCAGCAGAGTTCATTGAGTTTAATTATACTTGATAGCACTGTTTTATTATCTTAATCTGTAATGAGCTGATTAGTTATGTCACTGAAGAAATGCTGTATTGTTACAGTCTTTTTTTTTAGGAAGCTCTTTAAGTAGATTTGAATGTAGAACTTTGTTTTCACTGAAAAAATAAGCCTGCATGCATGAAAATGTGCTGTAAAGTAAAGTTGCAAACATAAGACTCTGAGGCAACCTTGCTTCAGGCTACAGAGTTTCCTGGTTGTTTAAAGTCTAAGGCATCAGTGGGAAATTCCATGACATCAGGATAGTCCGACCCTCTGCACATATAAACAGGCAGCTTACTGTGTGTGTGTGTGTGTGTGTGTGTGTGTGTGTGAACGTGAGTGATAAATTACAGGGGAGAAAATACAGCTGCAACACAGTTGAAGAAACCATGGAGAGACACATGAATGGTGAGTTTAGTGGGAGACTATGATTGTTAGTGACTATTTATTATTGATTCAGCAGTCATACTAATGTTTTCATGTTTTGTTTTGTTTTTTATGATTTGTTTGTTGCATTTTAAGTACTTCTGCAGACTTTATGCTGTTTTAGCCATCAGCTCATTCAGGAGATGGGTGCCATTACTTCTGGTTTTTGCAGCCTTTGAACTTTTCAAAAAGTGTAACTTTATTTGCAAATATTTCCCCTAAAATACATTGAGATCTCTGTGATTCCTTGAAAAAAATGTTCTCTTTGAAATCTGCTTCAAAGTATTTTGTCTACTTTCTTTTTGTGGTAGTTTTTAGCTAGCATTTTGTTACTTTTGCCTTTTACTCTTTTTAGCTTTTAGCCAACCTTTTGCTACTTTGAACTTCTAGCTAGCCTTTTGCTACTTTTACGTGGCCTTTTGTTACATTTACCTTCTAGCCAGCCATTTGCTTCTTTGAGCTTCTAGATTCCATTTTAGCAAGTCGGTTGTTACATTGCTTTTAGCTAACATTTTGCTACTTTTAGTTTCTAGCTACAGTTTTGCCACTTATAGCTAGACTTTTACTACTTTTAGCTTTCAGCCAGCCTTTTTCTATGTTTAGGTCCTAGCTAGCTTTTTGACACTTCATTTGCCTTTTGCAATAGTTTTTGGCTGGTTTTTTTTTATACTTTTAGTTAGCCTTTTGGTGCTTTTAGCTTCTAGCTACTGTTTTGCTAATTTTAGTTTTTAGCTATTGTTTTTCTACAATTTAGTTTTTAACTAGACTTTGCTTTTTCAGTTTTTAGCCAGAGTTTTGCTACCTAGCATTGAGCTGCTTTATGCTTTTAGCTAGCATTTTATTCCCTTTAGGTTTTAGCTTGTTTTGCTTTTAGTTTTACACAACTCAATTTCAGCTTCTTCAACAAACTTCATCACTCAGCATTCACAGCATTTTTGCAGAAAATGCCTATCTTTTTTTTTTTTAGGTCGTTAAATAATGTCAGATTTAACAGTATTGACCCTCATAGTTTACTACCATACTTAATGTGCCTTTAGTAGCACAAATAACAACATTTTTGTTTATTTTACCACCATTTACAGATAACAAATGCATATCATGTAGTCATTTTAGTAAACAAAAACAAATGAAAAGCCTAGAGTTTGTTGAAAGAATGCAGAACGCCCACTTGCCTTTCATCCCAGAGGTTTGGACTAAGATCATCTAATGTGGAACTAGAAGCACTCCAAGAGCGCAAACCTCCACCAAGGCCTCACTGTCTGCTTAATCCTTAAGTAGACGGATCGTGATCCAGCTCACCACCAAAATCTAATGACTTGTTTCTTGTACCATGTTTGACTTTTCCTGAAAATTTCATAAAAATCTGTTCATAACCTTTTGAGTAATTTTGTACACAAACAGACAGACAAACAAAACAAACAGATAGTACCTAAAACATAACCTACTTGGTGAAGGTAAAAATGACAGACTTGTCCCTGTTTTGGTCAAACCTTGAAACCCATGCGATATTACCAAATTACATGCTCAGTGTATGTGTTGTGAATCACTCTCAGCTACTACCACATTGAATTTCAGATCAATATCTCTGAAATTGAGTTGAGTTAAAAACATTTCTTTGTTGGCTAATGTCACTTAGCTATGGTGATCATTTTAAAATGTGTTGACTCTAAAATTTAGTTGTAACTTTCTGAGAGTTTCATTAAATTCTGTCCAGTAGTACATGAGATATTTTACTAACAGACAAACAGGGTTAACTCCAACAGTTAATGCAAAGGTTTTAGGCAGGATGTGAATGACTTTCAGCTACTACTACAACAGATTTTAGCACAACATCTGTAAAATTGACTAAAATGTAGTTATTTTTGTGTTTTGTAAGGTCAGCTGGTTATGGCAGCCATCTTTAATTGGGTTGGCTCCTAAAGTGAATGTGTTGATGACCATCCAGTTGTTGTTTCCTGAAATTTTCATTAAAATGTATTTAGTGGTTCATTAGATATTTTGCTAACAAACTGACAGGATTGACTCCAAATAGTTAACAACAAGATTTAAATAACATGTCAGCACTTTGCTGCAATGTATGAAATGTAAGCAGGTTTTTATCAGCAGAAATAGCTGCTTGTATCTACTACTGACCTGATTTGACAGCACACTTAAATCAGTAAGATTGTAAACAAACTTAAAACCACATCAAAGTTTAAAACAGAAAATGTAACTTCTGTATTGGAAGGAGCGTGTGTTTGCATGCTGTACCTATATCAAACAGCCCAGATAAGATAATGAAATTGATGCAGTGGTATGAACCTGCATGATCCCTGAAAAATTTGCACACATCAAAGGTTGAAATCTAGAGAGGCGGCTAGGTCAGAGGTCAGGTTAGGCTCTCAGACTAAAACCATACTGAGGAAGGCTGCTGATTCAAATGCAAGACTTAAAGAGGATCTTAGCACAACAATTAAAATGTGGTGAATCAGTTATAGGCATAAATTTTTAAAAGAATTCAAAGTCTAGCATTCCTTGAAGGAATGTGTATTTCCCACAGCCTTTCATGTGGTTTAAATTAATATTATCTTATGTTGACAAATGACAGAGTTGCAAATGTTTTTACAAAACCTTGAAAATAACATTGCAATATTACTAGATCTTGTGATCTGTTATCACTTAAAGTATGTTTTGTGAATGACGTGTTGCAACTACAAATTTTAGCTTAATATCTGTAATACTGATGGAGTTACAGTCATAAGGTGGCCTTAATCCTATGTATATTACTTTCTAAGTTTCTTTAAAATCTGTAAAATGGATCATGAGATATTTTGCTATCAAATACCCTAGGCTCCAACAGTTAATGCTAACATTTTAAGCTAAGATTTTGCATAATTAGTAACATTTAGAGTATGTGTTTTGAATGACTCTCGTGTATAAAAAACAGTGATAATAATTTCAATAGTATCATGCCTACCTGTAGCCTTTTCAGTGTCAAAGAAGGCAGATGATCAGTACTAGCTACACCTCAAATCAGCCAATGGGCCACCTAGTAGAGCATCCTAACCACCATGGGAAAGTCCAAAAAACACCTTTTGGCTACAACTTTATGTTTGATTGGTTAATCAAACCATCTATCTGAAGTCACATTCTCATTTGTCCCAATGATCTTTGGATTCTAACAAAGGATACAGGATACCCTGGGAGGAGGAAACTCTGCCCAGAGACTTTGATCTGGGTTAGCCGCCCTACAGCAAGATTCAGGCTCTACTTGCCCACCAAATATTATTCACATTGGGATTTGAAGTAGATATTATTTTAAGCCTGACAAGAAGACGAGTCTGGTTTACCTCCTAACAACATTAACCCTGCTCCTTCCAATCATTGTAGTCAATTAAGTGCCTTACAACTCAATAATGATTGTGCAAACTCAAGATGTTTCATTTAAATATGAAGCAGTGTATATATAGATTTAATTAGGAAACAAACTAATTGTTACTGTCAAAGCACCTTTAGCAAACCAAAAACTTGCAGCAAAACTAGTTAAGACCTAATAATGGTTAAAAAATATAATAACAATAATAATGTAACATTACCGTTTGGCATACTTTGCACAGAATAACCAAAAAGTACCAGTGTAGTTTTGTTTTTGTTCTGTGTGTTTAAGCAGACGTACTTGTATTTATGCAAATCAATGACAGAAATGGTGTCTTTTTCTTGGTTTGGTTTCAGGTGTGATTTCCCGTGAACATCAGATTATTGTTTCAGAGCTGATGCACCAAGAACACGGCTCTGCAGCTGTCGACGGCAGTGGTTTCCTGAACAGATCCTCCGAGGACATGCATGCAGCAGAGAGCTTCCTCCACCAAGCCATGGAAATTATTATTGATGAGGCAGTAAAAAAGGCCACAAACGTAAACGAGAAGGTAGAATCCTGCTACTTTTCAAACTGTCCTAGTGTACCACAGATACCTTTCACAATGTTAGAAAGCTTTCTTAGCCGCTGATGAACTTTGACAGTAAGACTTTCCCCTGCTTCACCAGGTTTGTGAATGGCGTTCCCCCGAACAACTGAAGGAGCTGCTGGACATTGAGCTGAAAGATGGAGGAGAGTCTGAGTCCAAGATCTTGCAGCGCTGCAAAGATGCCATCAGATACAGCGTCAAAACCAGTTAGTCTCCTCATCTTAGACAAATTGTTATGTCATGCTTTGTATTTGATAAGATAATCATATCTGATACTTATCGGGTAGGTACCGGGTACATACTTGGTGCTTACAGGGTACATACCTAGTACTTACTGGGTAAGTACCAGTCATATCACTTCTTAATACAACCCAGACCTACCTGGTAAGTACCAGTTACATACCCTGTACAGGATATTCACCCACTTCATAATATATCCTGGTCCCTGTACCAGCTACCAACCCTATAAGTACCAGCCAGGTACATACCAGGTACTGGTACTTACCAGATAGTTACTTATATCACTTCATGATACAACTCAGTCCCTGTAGGTACGTTGTAAGTACCAGGTACATAACCAGTACGTACCCTGTTAGTACCAGGTATGTAAACCGTAGGTACCTGGTATTTACCCTGTAAGTACTGTGTAACAAGTCACTTCATAATACAGCCCAGTCTCCACAGGATGTCACTAAAGATATCACTAAAGATGACATGTCACAAAGATGTCACTAAAACAGCCAAATAAGCTGGTGGAAAACTGGGAATTAGGGTCTGAACAGGTGGGAAAAGATATAACACAAAATTGGACGAGTCCTGATAAAGATGTACATCTTCATGTGGCCCACAAGCGTCAAAATACAGCAGAATATGCAATGTTCTAAATAATCGTGTTTAACATTCCTACCTAATATTAAACAGATTGAAAACTTTAAAAGGAAAAGTGTGAATATTTCTCCATAATCCAAAGTGGCATCTTATAATGACTGTTTTTTATCAACTGTGCAACTAGAAGACAATTTCATTTGCTCTAACAGATCTATGGTCCCTGATCTGCTTCTCTGTAGGTCATCCTCGTTTCTTCAACCAGCTGTTTGCAGGGATGGAGCCTTATTCAATGGTGGCAAGCTTCATCACTGAAGCCGTCAAAACCAGTCTGTGAGTCGTACAGCATATCATATAAAAGTTCACAGAAAATATACTCCTCTGACTGTGTTTGACAATTAAACATATAACTAGATGTCAGCATCATGCTGTGCCATACTGGTTTCCATCAGATACACATATGAGGTGGCTCCAGTCTTCACTCTTATGGAGGATGCTGTGCTGAGGAAGATGATGGAGATGATTGGTTGGGAGGAAGGAGGAGATGGACTCTTTAATCCAGGTTCTGTACATGTACCAACAGCACCTCATGTCATTACTTCACCTGTTAAATTCTAATCAGCAAGGTTTTTACATTGAGATGTATTAATTGTTTGGTGTGAATTTTCCCTTTCAGGTGGCTCAATGTCCAACATGTATGCTGTGAATTTAGCCCGATACCGGTTCTGCCCAGATCTCAAAGAGGTCGGGCTCTATTCTGCCCCACGACTGGTCATATTGACATCTCAAGAGGTAGGACTTGACAGGAAGTCCTCAAACTTCAAAGATAACGACAATTGTAGTTAAGAACATCACAACTAAGAAAAATATATTAACCCAAAGTTGATAGACAATGTCCAAAGAAATAGTTAGCATAAATTACTGATGTTTTTGGCTATAAGCTTGGATGGATACCAAGTTCAAGGCAATTTTAGACCATTTTGTAAATCTGGAGGCTAAACCATAATTAGTTCAACCCTCGAAATTGTCACATACACTCCCTGTAATATTTCATTAAATGACCCTTAATAAATTGCATCTCTACCAAATGTTTTTTTTACATAATTCTGGCTGATATTTGACCACCTTTCTTGGCAGATATGGTAGATTTCATTAAAAATGGTTGGTTTCCTGGCATGAACCCAGCTTTTAAGCATACTCCACAAATTTTCAGTCAAGTTGAGATAAGGGTTTTGGAAAGGCAATTCCAGAAGTTAGCCCGCTTTATCCAATCAAAAAACACAGTTCTGATGTGTAATTGGAGTCACTGCTATGTTTGAACATCCAACTGTGTCCAAGTTTCAACCATCTAGCTTTTGATTTGGGGTGAAGTTAAAGAACTTGGAGGTCCTTCTGCATTTATACATCTATTTTGTGCAATTCACCAGTACCACAGCATGATGCTACCACCGCCATGCTTGACAACTGGAAGTGTTCTTAGGTTTGGAATCCTCGCCCTGACTCCTCCAAGCATACTTCTTGTCATTGTCAAATAACCTAATCTTTGTTTAGTCTGACCATAAAACTTTTCTCCAGAAGCTATTTGGCTTGTCCGTGTGGGCAGTTGTAGATTTCAGTCCAGCTTGAAAGTGTTACTTTTGGGCTTCTTTCTTGGTCGGCATCCTCTCCGTCCATGGTGATGTAAAAACTTGCTTCACTGTGGACAGTAACACCAGTTGATGGCAAGCTTGAGCCTTTTTGGTTCCTGGGTTCTTCCTAAACATTCTAATTTCCTTCCATCTGAGGTTCACAAATGAGTATTTGTCAATGCAATGAGTTCTGTCAAACAAATCCTTTTTATGTTGCCAAAGAACTACCAGCTGCAGTCAAGCATGATCACTAATGAGAAGTTATTGGGCCTTGGTCTTGTCACGTTAAAAAACATTTTAGAACCTTCAGTGCCACATATTAAAAGAATTGTGTGTGTATATATATTCTAACCTATGTGTAATTCTGACCTTGTGTAGATTAAAGAAAATCTAGAAAATTTAGATTTGTGCACCCAGTTTTTGTTCTTCAAAATCATGGAACTTGTATGTTGTATAATATTTCGCCCTGGAATAGAACTGTTCAAATCAGTCAACAAAAGCCCAAAATTGTTATGATATCCGCACCCGTGATGCGTGGATGAGAAACTTTGACCACAAACTTTTAAAGTAAAATGTAGTAATTTACAAAAACATACACTATTGAAACAGAAAACATTAAATGAAATCCTGAAGGAACACCTTTAGCAGTGAATTTATGTTGAAGCAAATTAAAACAGAGTTGTGGTGTCAGCTTTTTGATAGATAATAATGATGATATGAAAGAAATACTTCTTGAATTAGCTGGTGATATTGACCATTTCTAGGATTCATTGGAGACACTTCAAAATCAATAACCCTTTTAACATTTTCAATAGAATTTGTGATGTGAAGTTGAGAAAAAAAAACCCTTTTATTGATGTGAATCTGCCAAATGCTTGTGTCATCTCTTTCAGAGCCATTACTCCATCTCTAAAGCAGCAGCTTTGCTTGGATTTGGCACAAAGAATGTTTATCTGGTGCCATCTGATGACAGGTAAACTGACTCTGACATGCACTTTCTGATCTCTCTTGGTATTTTGGTTCCTTCTCTGGATTTGTTAGTTTCCTGCTTAAATGCATCTGTCATGTTTCAAAGTCTGACCCTCTTTAAATCTTTAAAAGTCTTAGATGTTTACAGGTTCAAATGTTTGTCCAAAACTGCCAGGCTCATGCTATGTTCCACTTTTGTTGCTGACATGTAGAATATTTTTTAAATATATTATAAATGATTAGTTTTAAGACAACTGAATAAACATAAGTGCAGCTTTAGCTTTAATTACTTATGATAAACTTTCAGAGCTTACTGCAATGATATAGCTGGAGCCACAGACGCCATTAAAACTTCTCAATTTCTATAATATGTAGATTTGATCTTTTTGTCAGTGTTTCTTCTTTTTATTCTTAAAGCTATTTAGTGAATGTTTTTACCTGCAACAACGACTGAATTTAGAGCTTTTGAAAGATTCCACTTTGTGTCCTGTAACCATAGAATATGTAGAAAAAATAAACTACTTTTGGTATGTTGGAATTCAAGTTCAAGTCAATTTAAAGCCACCCTGCACATTCTTGTGGAGGTGCAACCATAATTACTCCAAGCTGAGCAGATCATAAACCTTTTAAATTAGTCAGGCTGCCAATCAGACCGACAGATAGTAAGACAGAAACTCACAAACTGTGACCAAGAGTGTTTAAGAAAAGGAGAGGTTCCTAAGGCTTGCTGGGGTATTTTCATTTCATGGTCATATGTGTTTCCACACTGAATTAGGGCTTCGATTCTAGACCTCCAGGGAATGTGTGGAGATTTGATGGTTTTATGAACTATTTTTAAAAAAATCTTAATTGCTAAAAATTGTGCAACTTTGTCACCCCAAGTACTTAGAGGAGATGCATGTAGCAACAAGTCTTTTCTCTCACACAATGGTTTGGAGACATGTCATACATGAATATTCAGAATCTCTGAATTTGCCTCTACAAATAGTCCCTCTGAAATTCTGGAACTGAAGTGCCCCTGCTGAGAGAGTTTCTATTTTTCTTTTTCTCATTTCTATTTAGCTGGGGGGGGGATCCTGTGAGCATGTGTGTATTTGGGTGGGAGAATGTAAATTCATTTTGCAGCCAGTGTAAATGAAGAATGATTTCTATACAAACAACAAAGTCTCACTTTGACTTTTGATTGCAATACTTTGATGTGGTGTGAGAAGGATAGAGCACTGTCAAGCCACATTCCCAGATATTTATAAACATCTGCCCATTTTTATTGTGGTGAAATCTACAGAACAGGAGGAAGCACTGCCTCCATCACCACATCACGTAACATTTATAGATACATTTAAATCAACAAATACATGCTGTATTTTATAGAAGCTATGTGTAAGGAACCTAATGACTTCACCTGAAGTGAAGCCTATAGCATATAAAACTGTATTAACAGCATATAGATGAATAAAGGCTTCACTAACAGATAGTGGAATATCATTTATAAATATTAAAAAAAAGAGTTGGACCAAGAATTGAACCTTGGGATACACCTGATGAAACAGGGAGAAAATGTGAAAAATAAGGATCAACCTTTACTTCCTGTGACCTATTAGAAAGATCATTTGAAAACCATGTCAGTGGCTGACTAGAAATTCTGATACAGTCTGGTCTCTGGAAAAGGATGGTGTGATCCACGAGTTGAAGGCTTTAGCTAGGTTGATGAATATAGCTGCACAATGCTGCTTAGAATCTAATGTAGATGCTATGTCATTAAGTACTTTTAAAACAGCTGTAATACAGCCAAACTATACACAAAAACCAAATTGAGCACTGGACAGAACCATAACTTCCTCTAAATAATGAGTTAGCTGTTTGTTTACCAGTTTTTCAAAAACCTTCAATACACAAGGTGGATTGGGTATGAGTCTGTAACAATTTACATCAGCCTGATTTCCACCCTTAAAAAGAGGACGAACAATGGCAGCCTTCCAATCAACTACTATTTCAGCAGTTAAGAAAGAAACATTAAAAATACTCAACTATGGTGCTGTAATAATCAGAGCAAGAATAGGAACATTAAGAGTTTCTGCATACTTTGAACAGATAATATTTATAAAATTACAATTAAGACCTAATGCTTCTCTGCCAAGTTTACTTCTTCAAATACGACTGGATAAACCTACCAGTTCAGCACTCACATCCTTTTTTTACACCACTGAAGAAAAACTAACTAAATTTAGAAACATTCAGCAGCTACACTGGGGTAATTTGATGCTTTCAGAGAACCATATTTATCACATATTAATGAGTGTGAGGATGTATAAAAATGTCTATTATTAGTACCATAATTTAGACAACAATCATCTTAATAGTAAAAAGATTTTTTTTAAGTCAGTGCATGGTATATAATATATAATTTATGAATTAAAAAAGAAAGAAATACTCTTTCATTTATTTTTGGCTACTGAACCATTCATAGCTCCATTACACCAAACTTAGAGCATAAAATCTATCAGGAAAATAAAGTTTGTTTGTAACTTTTTCATTTCAACAAAGTGAACGCACATTTGGCCATTCTGGTATATGTTCACAGCCAAAACCTCAACCTTTCTCCATCCCTTACTGGTGACAGGTGGGAATCAGTTAGAGCTTCACAGAGTCAGATGACAATCCTCAAAACACTCCAGATATAAAATGTTTTTTCTTCATCAAGAGATTGTTCTATTTTTTTTATACCCTTGCACGGAGCAACTGTGCCAAAGTCAATTTCCCACTGGGATTAATACAGTATTCTGACTCAGATTTTTACAAAGCATTCAATCCACGATTGTTTTGACAACTGTATGACTGATCCACATGTTTTGACCTATTAAGTGACAAAGCTAACAGTGCTAAGCAAAATAATGGCATAATTGCCCCATATGGATTTAAAAATAAAGCTACTTGAAAGTACCGTATTCTAGGTGGTAGTAAAAGTTTGCACACAGATATGTAATAACAGTTCTGGTTCATATACTAGATTTACAAAACTAATTATCACCAAAGTATTGTTGGAATTTAAACAAATGCAGCACTAATTAGGTTTGTTTTGTTTGGTGTTGTTTTTTTAATTCTTTAATTATGTATTTGAACATGCAATGCTTCTGGTATCCACCAGGGGGTGCTGAAGCACCCTCCACACCACCACTTTCCTTGTTCTTGGCCAACTCTGCAGTAATAAGGAGAAACATCCATCCATCCATTTTCTTTAGCCGCTTCTCCATTCCGGGTCGCAGGCAGCCGGTGCCTATCTCCAGCAGTTACTGTGCGAGAGGCGGGGGACACCCTGGACAGGTCGCAAGTCCATCGCAGGGCCACTAAGGAGAAACAGTTTTTTAATAGTGTTTCTGTTTACATAAAAATATACTTCCATTTTTAAAGCTGGTATAGGAAGTACTTATGTAAACTTTGTTTTGTTGTTAAATTATGGTCTCCTTGTTTTTATGACATAAGCTAATTGCTATTATTTTCAGAGGAAAGATGATTCCCTCTGCTCTGGAAGAGAAAATACAGCTGGCAAAAAGTGAGGTAAGGGGGCCATCTTATTTTAAGTGCTTTTGACACAGACTTTGGTCAAAACTGCAACATACAATCTTAATATGTGTGCCTGCATGTGTTTGTTTAGGGTGCTGTTCCATTCTTTGTAAATGCCACAGCTGGTACGACAGTGTTTGGAGCATTTGATCCTATCGACAAGATTGCCAGCATCTGTGAGAAGCACAACCTGTGGCTACATGTGGATGTGAGCTCTTTTATTAACTCACAGATTCATTATGTCAAAGCTGATTCAGCAATCACATTGTTGTTTACCTGTTCTTTTTATTTTTGCAATTTAACTACAAATTTAGGTCTATGAATATTATGGCCTACTTTGTGCTCTTTTACGCATTCATAAATCAAAATGTTCTGCCCATTCACTGTAACGTTTATAATTTTTAAAATATTTACCTTTATTTAGAAATATTTTCTCTGTAGATTTACATTGAGATCTCTTCAGTTCTTTCAAAAACATTGTTCTCCTTGAAATTTTCTTTAGCATACTTGCTCTATTTTTAGCCTGACAATGACAATAGTAAAAAAGGGTAGTTGATGGATTTCTAAACCACTAACTCTCTTTTTTACCTTATCATTACAAACTGGTCAGATTCCTAACAGTATATGAAAATAGCTAAAGTTATTCTGCTGTACAAAACTGGAGACAAACACAACTTCACAACTTACCAACTTGTTTCTCTTCTCCCACAATTCTCAAAAATTCTGGAAAAACCTTTCAATAACAGATTAGACAATTTCATAGAAAAAACACTGTGTACTCTTTAATAGTCAATATGGTTTCAGAAGTAAATGGTCAACATCACAAGCATTAATTGAAATCATTGAGGAAATTACAAAGTCTATAGATAAATAGAGATATGCTGTAGGGGTATTCATTGATCAAACAATAAATCAACAACCTGGAACAAAATGGAATTAAGGAAACTGCACTAGACTGGGTGAGAAGTTATTTAAAGAACAGGAAACAATTTGTGAAGGTGGGAGAATTTAAATCACGATGTTTGGACATTGTCAGTGTTGGGTCCAAAATTATTCATCCTATACATTAATGACATACGCAAAGTATCACAAATCCTGAAGTTTATCTTATTTGCTGATGATACGAATATTTTAGGTTCTGGTGAGAATTTACAGCTACTTTTGGACACTATTAATTCAGAATTCATCAAAATTAAAAACTGGTTTGACAGAAAAAAGTTAGCCCTAAATTTGAGCAAGACAAAACCCATGATATTTACTAACAATAAACTAAAGCACCAAGACTAGGTACAGATAGAGGGTGTTAATATAGAAAAAGTGCAAGAAACTAAATTCCTGGGGGTGATAATAGATGACAAAATTTCTCACAATAAATACATCTGCACCATTCCAGTTATGGCCAAAGCAAGACATTTTCTGGATACCTTAAGTCACAAGCCAGATTCTGTTATGTTCACTGGTTTTACCTTATTTAAACTATTGCACAGAGGTGTGGGGCAATACATATAAAACACCACTGCAGTCACTACTCACATTGCAATAAAGAGCTGTCAGAACATCTCACAATGTTAGTTTTCCTGAGCCCACAAATCCACTGTTTGTTAAGTCTAAAATATTAAAAGTGCATGACATGGTAAAATACCAAACAACACAATTTATGTATAAAAACAGCAAAAACCTATTACCAAGAAATCTACAGGAAATGTTTTATGAAAAAGATGGGGTGTGTAATCTAAGGGGAACATTGAATCACTATAACTGGAGCTGAACTACAGAACGGGCTGAAAATGGAACTAAAACAATGTCCAAGCATCAGTCACTTTAAAAACAAATACAAAACTTTGATATTCACAACGTAAAGAAGAAGAGAATTAACACAAATATGTAGAATGAATATGACAGGATTTTTTTAAATTATTCTGGTACAACTTAGAATTCATTAGGAAAATTATATAAATACACCCAAATAGACAAGTATGTTGGTAATATATCTGATACATAGTGGTTTTTTTATTATTGTTATTTCT
>JAOXNZ010000054.1:27529091-27540301 GCA_028566095.1 Kryptolebias brasiliensis | reverse complement strand
AATTAAGCCTTTTAATTCTAATCTTATCAGTTTCCTTTTTCTCTGCCAGCTGTCGAAGAGCTAAGAAAGTCCTTTAAAGAACGTGTCACATCAGTGTAAAGTTGGGGGTTCGCCTTGTGAAATGTGGGGCTGGAGTTCCTGACAGCATCACTCCAGACCAAAAATCAAAACGCATTTTCAGACTCAGTCAAGAACTCTTGTGAACAAAATTTGATTCTTCTTCTGCTCCCATTTTCACTGATAAACAATGCTACTGTGACCTCCTCAGCGCCCTACAGCGGTTTATCACAGCTGGTTGTTGCGCCGATGACATCACCAACTAAGGACGGTAACACTTACTTACCCCGCTTTAGGATTTTTACACAAGACTCTAAAAACAAGTCATTAACTTTTTAAATCAGAGAAATTGGCCACTGGAATGTTTTATGGAAGTGTTTAACTAAAACACATTTGACCTTTAAAAAAAGCAGATTATATCTTACATTTATGTGAAAGAACGTGCGACTTGCTGTTGGAACTGTTTGTGGTTAAAAGATAATGACTGCGACACAGAGCACGTCTGACTGAGATAACGGCTGCTGCTGGAGTGTGTTGCAGAAACACTTTTTTCTTAAACCACAGCAGTCCTTCTCTCTCCATTATTAACTAGGGTGAAATTAGAGTATTAAAGGATGACACGGTCAAAACCTGACTCAGTTGCCAGGGGAAATCATGCATTTATGTTCCTTTTAATATATCATGCTTTACTTTGAGAAATGGCTTGCCCACCACTGAAAGTGAAAGAGCGATAATGTTTTTACCTTTGTGTGTATACGTGTGTGTCATATTAGCAGACAAACCCATAAATTAACACAAACATGAGCTAAAACTGTATCACTTACTTTCACATTCCTGCAATATTTGGTGTGGTAGTTGCTGACAGTCATTCAGAGCACATACTCAAAGCACTACACATCACATAACATCTTTGCTTAAAACCTTTGCATTATCTGTTAGTCAACACTGTCAGTTTGCAAAATATTTCACAAACCTCTGGATGGATTTTATTTAAACTCTTAAAGGTTTCAATGGATGTACATCTACAACTGATTAAAATTTGAAGTCAACCCAATTCAATATGACCACCACTCTAATTGACCGTAGCCAAGACAAAAAATTGTTCTAAGTCAGATTTATAGATATTGAGCTAAAATTTTATGTGGTGGTAGTTGCAAGTCATCCCCAACACATACTTTGAGCGCTAATAGATCTTGCAGTACCCCATGAGATCGTGCTTAACATTATGGTTTGACCAAAACAGCAATAACTCCATCCCATGAAAGGCTGCGGGTGATATCCATTTCTTCAAAGAAAGCTGGGCTTTTATGTTTGTTTGGATTGTTTTTTATCCATGTTCAGATTAGCTGCTGTGTTCACACTTCAGATGTGTGTGCTTGTTGCTCCATGTTTAACCGATATGTACAGATGTGCAGTATTCTCTCCTTGATGCTGTTTTCTGTCACCTCCTCAGAGCTATGTGTCTCAGTCCCCCTGTGTCAGAGTCCCACATTATCCATCTGAGGACAGCAGGGAGCAGGAGCCCCCTGCAGAGACCTCCACTGCCCTGCCTGTCCTTGGAAAGTGTTCTGCACAGATCATTAAAAGGGGACGCTGCGCTGACTTTAGCTGATTTTTGGCTTCCTGCCACTTTTAAAGCTGCTGTGGAGCTATTGTCAGTAAGCCCACAGAGCTTTTTGTCTGAGATGAAAAACAGTGGTAGTCCCCTCATTCAATGTCATCCAGCTCTGAACTCTTTTTCACCAAGGACCTGAAAATATCTGAGTTTTAAACACAAAATTAATTGAAGAACTGTTCTGAAAAATTAATATGTTTTTATGTGGTACTTAAGGCATAAGTTTCAACACCTTCACCTACTTTAACTTTTAGCCTTGATGCTGCTCTGCAATATTTTATGATCAGAAAGTGATTTCCAAAAGAGATTACTGTTGTCAAATTTATTAACATAACATTACAGTAGCTCAGTCTGACTTTCTGCCAATACAGAGACCTTAATTAAATTACTAAATTTTTTAAAGATCAAATATTGCCATTAATTTGTGACTATGTTTTGTATGAGGGAGCTTACTACAGTTGTCTAAAAGCTTTTTATTTATTTTTTTTAGTTGTTCCCATCCAGCCCTCTCATCAAACTCCACATTATCACTCCCAGCACCACCACCTAACCAACCACCGCTCCTAACATAAGACCACCTCGCACCAGTTCCAACAATGCATACTTATTTAATCTTTTCTTCAAGCAAGACTAACGTAGCTTAACAAGTGTCAGCAAACAAACTGTTTAAAACAGCAGACTGTTAGGATCATTGCTTGTTTTATGTTTTTGCCTAAAGAAATGACCCTCTTCAAGTGGTTGAATTAACGTTCACTCAGTTCTTCAGCTCAAAACCCCTCTAATGAAACAGGTTTCAGGTACGAAGACCTGCTGCTGCTGCTACTTATATTTCTGTCTGGGATATTTATGTTCCTTTATTTTCACTGGTTCAATAGTTTAACCTGGAGGAGGATCCATGTATTCTGGCATTAAAGCTGAGCTCACCTGTAACCATAGTTTCCGCTTGCACCGCCCACTTTCCTTTCAAAATGAACTGCAATGGCAGAAATAGACACAGGGAGTCAGGGAGTTTTTATTTTTTGAATGAGGGGTGGGCAGTAGGTGTTGTCAGAAAAGAAAAAGAAAATGATGCGTTGTCTGTCAGCCACACTGACTGGCAAAGCACAACGACTCAGAAACTACTCTGTGTATTACTACCAGGTTCAGCCCAGGTTCCTACCTGAGACGTGGTTCCACTTTTACTGAAGACCTTGCCCACATGGGAAAAATATTTTTTTCTTCTTATTTTTTTGTTTTATTTGAACTTTTTGCATGTTTACTATCAGAACATGTGCCCGCTCCTACACATTGATCAGTTAGACAGATGAAATATGAAGAAACACAAATAGCAGAAATAGCGGTGCAAACTGCAACCTCTGTTCCATCAGAGGGTGTCTCCTCAGTGGCAGGAGAGTCTTTGACTTAGGTGCGTTTCTTTGTGTCATCAAGTTGAGGGCACAGTGAGATAGATTTCCTTCAATTGAAGCTACACCTGGACCAGTCATTCTGTTTGTCTGTCTCTTTCCTGTCCTCTCAAACCCCAGGCAGATGGCTGCTCATCCTGAGCCTGGTTCTGATTCTGCTGGAGGTTTCGTCCTGTTAAAAGGGAGTTTTTCCTTTCCACTGTTAATGTGCTGCTCAAGATGGCAAACTATGACTAAATGAAGATTCAACACAATCTGCTGGCTTACTTAGACAGATAACTTTTACATATTCAGCTTTTATGTTTGAATGTTTTTGTACAATGCCCTAAGACGACTTTTGTGAATTGGTGCTGTATAAATAAACTGAATTGATTTGAGGGGTGTAACAAGACACTCATCTGACGAGAAGAGCTACTGGGTTAACAAGATGAGATTTTAACAATATTTTTAAGACAAACTCAACTGACTGGTATCTCTCCTGTCTGATTCCTCATGAGTCTTTTTGGACCGTAGAACTGTGCTTCAACTGTACATGACCTTCTGATGTCTCATTAAAGCTGTGTAACCTTTGACCCCAGAGGGATCCATCTCATTTTCACAAGGGGCCATCATTAAAAACCTAAGGGCCAACTCTTCTGTTTTCTTGAAAAAGTAAACTTGTTTTTCAGATTTTGTTGTCAAAATATTCTTACAGAAATATGAAAGTAACTTTTCTCTATATACCTTTATCAGAGCTTTTCAATGTTTTAATAAGTCAGGATCCAACAAGTGAGGTGTTATTTTTACTTTGTCTGACACCCAGGCTGGAAAACCCTTTTCGAGTCCATCCAGAGAGTCAAGTGTAGGTTTTGAGTAGTTTCTCTGCATGTTCACTGAAAGGTTCAGGAACCTGCTGGTTCTCAGACTGTAATTGTAAGAGAAAAATGAAAGACCTTGTGACAAACAAGGAGTCAGAACATCAGAGGTGCATATGATTGTTTGTGTTGTGTGTACTTTTATTTCCCTTTCCCTTTTTTATTTTTCATTTAGTTGACTGAGCCTCAAGAGGTGAGCATGAAAATCTGCTGTATCCTAAAGAGGCTGAGCAAACATCCTGCAATCCCTCTGTCATATATATATATATTTTTTTTTAAAGTGGCACAGTTTGTATTGACTGCTTTATTGCTTGTGAACAAGCTCAGGGGAGAGGTAGACACGTTTGTGTATGAGCAGAGTTTTTATCTGGAAATTCAGCTGTAAACGCAACACAAACAGAATGTAGAAAAGATAATGGGTGAGAGGAGAAAACGAGCGGCTAGAGCCATATTGACAGTTTTTAGTTCCTTACCTGACCTAAATTTAGTCTACCCACCTTATAGACAGTCAGACTCAGTATAAGCCTCATCATAAGTTCGACCATTACTAAAAGAATCTCATCAATCAGACGTTTGTGTTACTGGAAGCATCCCAGTGCTTGTGGAATGTAACAGAAATATCAAATAGGGATGTGCATTTAAGCAAAAACGCTCTTAAAATTTGTTAGTAAACATGATTTTTTTTGAATACTCAAACTGCTTGCTTTCCCGTATACCTGCTAGCCACTGCTAAAAACACAAGACCAACTTGTAGTGATTAATGCTTTTCACGTGCTTATGTCATCCTTTCCTCATGCAGGACTAAGTAATGTAACACAAGAGTCAGCCCGACATAAATCGTTACAAAATCAGAGAAAGCATCTTAATGAGGGCTAATCTCTGCTGCTGTGTTATGGTAAAGGCTTGCACTTGTATAGCTCTTTATCTAGTCCATGAACCCCACAGCTGCCCTGGGGCAGGCTGACAGAAGTGAAGTGAAGTGAGGTGAGGCTGCCATTACATCGTCTGACCACCACCAGTAGGTGGCAAGGCAGGCAGATGAAGTGTCTTGCCCAAGTACACAACGGCTGAGATGAATGGAGTGGGGATTTGAACTGGCAACCCTCTGGTTACAGGACGAACCCCCAGCCTCCTGAGCCACTGCTGCCCTATATGCCCTTATGATGTAGAAATTACGATTGAGACTTGGGGTGATTTAACAAACCCCAAGTCCTGCAGCTGAAAACCCCTCTAATGAAACAGAGGCTTTAGGTACAGAGATGTGTGATGCTGCTATTCTTGTTAGCTGGGAGTCATTCATTTCTACAGATTCAATGGATCAATATGGAGGGTGGGCAGTTGGTGTTATGTTGAAAAAGTACCCTGACTAGAAAAGCACAGTTTAAATTGACACCTGGTGTGACACGCCAAGTTGTTTATTGACAGTTGAGTTAGTTCCATTAATTCTTCAAATTCAACCAGTTTTTTTATTAGCCTTCAAATATTTGAAAATCACAGCCCATCCCTCGTATCAATCTCTGGCAACAAATTCTTGAATTGCTTTGCTTTTTTCTTCTTTTTCACTCAATTTTTTAAACACCTTCTGTATGTCAGCATGCAGTTTTTTTTTGCTTTGCTGTTTTTACGTTTTGTGGTGAGAAAAGCTATGTAGAGAATGTTTTTAGGTGAAATATCAACTTGATCGTTATTGTTTAGCAATTTTACAAGTTATTAAAAATAAACACTATTGAGATTCACTTGACAACATTAAAACTCTTGCATGTAAATTTATTCTCACGACTTGACTGTTCCTAATGAACAGTTTTACATTATGCTGTTAAATAACACAAGAATTACACAGTCCCCCTCCTGTTTTCTGTGGTTTACCATCTGTCCTGTTTTCATTCACCTGTTTATAATGAAAAGGCTTCCTCTCCTAGCCTTGACCTGTCTGAAGTTGAAATGACCTTGCCTGAACCAACAAAACAAAACAAAACTTGTTTTAAATTGAACGAGAGAAAAAATTACCTAAGGAAAAGTGATATCCAAAATGAACTCAATGGGACTTGAAGCCCGATGTTGTATCTGTTGTATTTTGTATAAGTATGATAGAAACCTGTTGAGTCTTCAGGGCAGAGAGAAGCTTGTAGAAGATTGTCCTCAGCAAGACATTGCTGTCATGTGACTGCTCTGTTGTTTTTGAACATTATGTCCCTTCTAACAGCCTTCGTTCTGTTTGTGGTTTGTTTTTGCAGGTTCAACTACAGGTCGACTCACCATCTCACCTCCAATGGCTTCTATGAGTTCCTGAACTGGTTTGATGAAAGAGCTTGGTACCCTCTGGGAAGGATAGTTGGAGGCACAGTAAGTATTATGTGTGTCCTGGATGAGTTAGAGGTGCTTGACTTTGGGATGATTTATCTAGTGTCTACACCTTTTATCTTTGTTTCCCAACAGTCACAATATTCAGTGATACCATCATAATCAGCTTTCAGCTAATCAGTCTTAGACATACAGTTTGTGGACATAAGCCTGTAGACAGGTAAACAGCTTTCAGGGGAAGTAAAGAGAAGACAGGGAGTACTGACACTAGGGCCTTGTCCACAAAGAAACTTTTTTTTCAAAAAACAACAACAAACAAAATAAATAAATAAATAATTGCTGTTTTTGTTGTTTATAAAAATATTATTTTAAACACAGCATTGTTTCTAGAAATGTTTTCATCCACGAAAACACAGAAAACGACCCAAAACGCTGTAGTAACTATGCCAGGATTGTATGTGTCACTGTAATGCTGCCATAAAAATACATCAGAAACAGGAGACAAAACATGGAGCACACACATAAAGCTTTCATGTAAGGTAAACTGTAAACACTGCATTATACAGTCCAGTCTATGGTTCAAACTGTAATCAGGCAAGAGCAAGAATCTTGTTTTGTGGACTGACGACAGTGGAAGTGGAACTTCTACTTCGTCACAATAAACTACAAGACCAGGACAGGGCAGTGATTGTTGACTGGGAGTCGTGTCTGTCCAAATACACGGACATAATGGATGCTTTTCAAGACCAGTATCTGTAGTTAAATAAACTGATGAAAACCTTTTGGCTTTAGATTATTTGGTGTAATAATAAGGGCTTTTTGCTCTGCTCTATTCAAGGCAGTGTTATTGTTCATTGGTCTTGACTGTTCATTAAAGTAATACAGGATACAAAGACTTTACTGTAGTTGAGAAACTAGCGTATGCAGCATGAACACAAGCATGTAATCTGTCATCGTTGTTACATCTGTCACGATTAGGTTAGAGGTGTGTTTATGACAACATAGTTTTTATAAGGCTGTCCACATGAAAACACAAGGGATTTAAAGATTTACACTCTGAAACCCAGTTTCCAAAGTTACAATTTACAGGTTCCTAAAACACCATTTCCGTATGGACGCAAGGCTGAAACAATCAAGAACTTTATACATTTACAAAAAACTGTGTATGAACGAGGCCTAGAGCAGATCTGCTATCATATCAGTTGAAGGACGGACAAATTGGGGTCACTTTAAGTGTTCGTTATTCTCCACTCATCTCTCCTCCACACACACCTGTATGTCCGTATGGGTGGTTATTTAATCTGTTCTTCGGAGAGCATTTAAGGACTTTCCCCTTAGCTGACAAAACAACAGCTTTATTGTTGCAGTAGTATAATCTGAAATGAGAACAAAACAGATGTTCTACTTTAGAAACCACACGTATAAACCATTTATTTATATTTACATTGAGATACATAGTCATTTAAACTCTAATACTTAGTTAGACCCTATTTAGTTTGAATGTGGCACCGATTCACTGTGGCATTGTTTTCAATAGCTTTGCAGAGTCACAAAATTGACTTGTTTCTCCAGAGTGAAGTTACTTCACATCTAAAGTCAATTTTGTGCACAAATGTGTTCAGGTAGTTAGCTGACCTGAACCTGAACCTGAACTGCTCAGGTTTATATGCACTGTTTTTTTTTTATAAACTTACATGTATTCATTGGCTGAAAGAGAAATATATGTTGAGCTTTATTTTTGGCTCTGGCAGTGTAGCACTGTAAGAACCAGACCACAGAGGGTGTTTAAGGGGCCTGAAGAGAAATCTTAGCAGTAACACTTTGAGACAGCTTCTGGGAATTAATTTATTAGGAGAGTTAGTTTTACTAACATGAAGTAATTAACTACAAATAGCTACAATAATTGACTCAATACTGTTTCAAAAAAATTATTAAAATTCACTGATCAAATTTACTTTCATTCTGCACAATTTAGGTATAAACAAATAAACAGACAACCTACGTCCTGATAGCATTCTGAAGCAGTTTGTTTTTAAAGAGATGAAGGATATAATATATGGGGAAGGGTAAAGCTCAAACATCCTGGTGTCTGTACAACAGTAAGGTGTTTTTGTTTCTCTGGATGTGGAGGGAAATGAAATGTGCAAGCATGAGGCATTTTAAAAAGTGGTACAAACGTGTGGATTTTCCAGAGTACAGGGAGGAAGAAGAGTTTTTATACATACATGCAGTATGCCTCTATGTTCTGATGGCCTTGTGTGTATGTTATGTGTATATATCTTCCATAAAGTGTTACTGGAGTTACATAACCAAAAAGCAATATATAGTAATAGTAAGATGGACTTATGATAGGATAAAACAGGAAGTAAACAAATAATTAAGAATTTCTAAATGTTGTTATGGGGTGTGAATAAAAAAAGTTTCTGCTTCTTCCTACTCCTTTTTTTTTTTAACAGGTTTTGTGTGTAATGAGTGTTCTAATAATGATTTGTGTTAATTAGTTTTTTCATGTTTGTTTTATTTGTTGTATTATTTAAACATGTTCAGAATAAATTCTTACCAATCATTTAAACCCTCTGTCTGCTAACAGTGACCCGAAAATAAGCTTGTAATAAAACATTTTTTCTCTCCTTTACTTCTGTTAAATGGCTTTATTAAACTGTTGAAAAACTGCTTAATTATTGTTTGTTTATACTGTCACTTTTAAAGAACTATTTTTATTTTGTGGCAAAAATAGAAACATTTTGGGATCCTACACTGTAGTGAATGTTTTGTTTCCTTCCAGGTGTACCCAGGCCTCATGGTGACCGCGGGCCTCATCCACTATGTGCTCAACCTGCTGCACATCACTGTCCACATCCGGGACGTGTGTGTTTTCCTGGCCCCGGTGTTCAGTGGTCTGACCTCCATCTCCACCTTTTTGCTGACGAGAGAGCTGTGGAACCAGGGGGCGGGACTGCTGGCAGCCTGCTTCATCGCCATCGTTCCGGGCTACATTTCCCGCTCCGTGGCTGGCTCCTTCGACAACGAAGGGATTGCGATCTTTGCCCTACAGTTTACCTATTACCTCTGGGTACACCTATACACACTCATCACTTTTCACACAGTCCTGGCCCTCTGTGGTGTAGCTGTTCATAACTGTTCTCAATTCTGACTACTGTTGATCAGAAAGAGAAGAATTAGACCAGCTGCAAAAAAAAGTAATTTCTTCTAAAAGGAATAGTAAGTCCGATTATATTTTAGAATGATGTAAAGCTGTGAATGGCAGGGTTATTTTTCCAAAAATGTAATTGCTTGATATTTGTCTGAACTTGAACACTATGTACCATAAAGTTCAAAGCATTTTTTAACATCAGACTTAATACATGATTTCCCCTCACAAATGAGACTTTCAGTATACAGCACCAGTGACACATTTAGTCAGACCTTCTTATTTAACGGACCGCTCCGTTCGTCTCAGCCGTTGTGTCCTTGGGCAAGACACTTCACCTGCCTTGCCTTCTGGTGGTGGTCAGAGGGTTCGGTGGTGCCGGTGTAATGGCAGCCTCACTTCTGTCAGTCTGCCCCAGGGCAGCTGTGGCTACAGTGTAGCTTACTGCCATCAGTATGTGAATGGATAAATGATTGATTGTAGTGTGAAGCGCTTTGGGGTCCTTGGATAAAGCTCTGTACAAGTGCAAGCCGTTTACCATTTAAATGGTTATAACTCAGTCAATGTGACAGACATTGGTTAAAAATCTGGTGTGATAGTCGCTGAGACTGATACCTAACACATAATCTAAGTGCTAACAAATTGTACAAAATTTTTGTTGAAAATTTTATTTATTTGGAGTCAACTCTTCCTGTAAAATATCTCACAACTCTCTGGACAGATTTTAATTACCCTTTCAGGAAATATTCACTGAATATACCTCTACAACTGATTAACTCTTGGACCTAACCCAATTCAGGATGGGCGCCAAACCCAAAAATAAAAAAGGCTCTAATTCAGGCAATTCAACAGCTATTGTGCCAGGGTTTGATGTGTTATTAGCTGAGCACTGTTCCCAACATATATTCCAAGTACAAGTCATTGTACAAGATCATTACATACAACTTCAGCATTAACTGGACCCTGTTTGTCTGTTAGCAAAATACCTCATGAAGCACTTGACGAATTCTAACGAAACTTTCAGGAAGTGATCATAGGACGTACATCTACTACTGGTTAGCTTTGGGAGTCAGTCCAATTAAAGATGGTTGTAACCATCTGTAATTAAAATTACCTAAGGCAAAAAATGGCTTTAACTCAGTTAATTTGTAAAGACATTGAGCTAAAATTTGATGTGGAAGTAGCTGAGAGTCTTTCGCAACACATACTCTGGGCATGACATCTTGTGATATTGTGTAACATTGCACGTAATCTTATTTTCAAAGTTTGACAAAAACAACTCCATTACTTGTCAACATATGATCTTAGCCTTAAAGTCTGGCATGAAAGGCAGCAGGTGATATGCATTCTTTCAAGGAATGTTATAGGCTTTAAATGTTTTCAGTATAGTTAAAGTAACAAATAACTAAAATGATCAAATAGCACATACTTTGTAAACCATCAGGTAAACTAGAAGCACTTAGACAGAGCAAAAATCCACAAAGGCCGTAGGGTCAACAAGAAATTGTAAGATCGGGCTGGTGATCCAGATCACCCCCAAAATTTAATCAGTTGTTTTTGTGCCACGCCCAACATTTCCTGAAAATTTCATCAAAAACTGTTTATTAGTTTTTAAGTAATATTGCGAACAGACAAACAAACCAACCAACCAGCACTCCTGAAAACATAACCTCCTTAGCAGAGGTAACAAAGTCTGGGTAAAATGTTTCATGGTTTTATTTTTCCATCTAGAGCCACTTTAGAGCCTTTTTATATTTTCAAACTTGGCTATAAATTTCAGAACCACTTGATTTAATGTTATATTATATTTATTAATATTATATTATATT
>JAOXNZ010000054.1:27408237-27419922 GCA_028566095.1 Kryptolebias brasiliensis | reverse complement strand
GAGGATGGGGGCTGGTGCAGGGGGGAGGAGGGGAGCGAGGAGAAGCCAGAGGGTGGAGGGGCTTGTGGTCTGAGGAACACTTCTGAGTCCTCCTGTTGGAGGAGGTGCTGCCTGCTCAGCGGTGGCTGTTGGGGTGAGGTGTTACCCCCGACAACGGGCTGGTGGGCGGCAGCTTCTGGAGAGAAACGTCCGGAGAGGCGGAGCTGGCGCTGCTCGTTCTTCACCTGCTCCAGTTTCTGGTTGGCCTCTATCTTCGCCAGCTGCTTACTCTTCTGGCGCAATTGCTGGAGGAGAAGGAGGAGGAAAATTAAGTGAAGGAGGACACTTAATGATAACATCAGCTGCTGTTAGCATGTGATCAGCAGTTATAAAACACAGGTCCAAAGACTCACCTGTCTCAGCTTCCACTCCTGCTCCTGCTCTGACTCTCTGGGCCTCAGCGGGTCCTTGAAGGATGTTTCCGTCTCCATGGAAACATGGTCGTAGGGTCCCAGCTGCTGTGGTGGCGGTGGCTGCTGCTGAACGGGCTGCAGGTGCTTCAGCGGGTCGTTGGACAGCTGAACCTTGTTGATCCGTTGAGCTGCTCGATTGTCTCGAGCTTTTTGCTGCAGAGAGAAAACAGGGTTTAGGGTTCAGAGGTCATCATAGTGCAGACACACCACTGGTGAAAGTTACTAAACATTAGATTCCAGTTTGTTCACGTTAATCATGAATCACACACAATATAAAGTTTGATGTTTCACAGATAATACTTTGTTATAGTTATCCATGACGCCTGATGATCAGTGACTGAGAACCTGGAAGAGTCTAAAGGTTCTGATCCAGTTTGTTGAAAAGGAACTGAAACTCACCACATAGGGCGCTCTGTCCTGAGAGCTGGCCTTCCTCCACAGTTTGGTGATTTGCTTCACCCGGGTGGGCCAGTCTGGCACACAAGCACAACCAAACTCATATTTATCTGTTTATTTAACACATAATGAACATCTTTGTGTTTATCTCAGTGTGTGTGTGTACCGGGGTACTGCTGCCTCAGTTGGGGGAAGTTTGTGTTGCAGTAAAGAACCGGAGCGACAGTGGCCAGCTCTCCCAGGCTCTCCTCCTTCTCCCACTTCAACATGCTCCTCTGAGCTGTCGACAGGGCGTCCTGCTCACCCTCTGGTGCTGCTAATGCCTGATTAGCTGAGGCTGAGCATGAAGCATGGCTCTGAGAAGGAGGAACCCTGAACCCAGCGGGACCTGGGGTGGCGGCGCCGGGGGCTGTGGGCGTGTTGGGGAGGTGAGGAGTAGTGGGCATCAGGCCATTCATCAGAGGAAGGCGAGGGAAGGCTGCAGTTCAGGGGAGGGGAGACACACAGAATTAATACACCTGATCATCATGTGAACAGCTCCCTGATCATCTACCTGTGTGAATGTGTGTGTGTTGTTGTTGTGTACCTGAGCTGTGAGTATTGCTTGGATCCAGTTGGTTGGCGCTGCTGTTTGGACTCAAAACAGCAGTGAAGACCTCCTCCACATCCTTCCCCTCCAGCTCTGCAAAACACACACACAGACGCACACAGGGTGGTACAACTCGTTTCCTGTCATGTGACCCTTTGGCGTCCTACCAGGTGAGATGGGTATGTCAGTCTTACCTGGGATCTTGTAGAGTCTGCTGAGGATGGCTCCTGAAACACAACACCAGGCAGTTAGTCAGATGTTCACAAACGCCACCAATCACTTCCTGTTCACCTCATCACACCCACCATCTGTGACCATCTTATCCAGCTCAGGACTCAGAATGGCATCTAGAGGCTCCTCCTGCGTTGTCCTCTGGCCACGCCCACAACCTTCAGCTGGCTCGGAGGACAGGGAGCTGATGTCCAGTCCGGCTGGCAGAGACAGACAGGAAAGCATGGAGAGGTTAGACAGAAAGAGGAGGAAGGAAACATATAGGAGGTGAGGAAAAGGAAGACCAGACTATTAAATCTGCAGGAGAAGAAGAAGAAATTAAGGTTGAATTATCCTGAGGTCCACGAGAAGCAAAGAAGAAGACTGCGTCGATAACTAACAGAAACATAGTAGAGAAGCTGAGGAGGAGGAAGAGGAGGAGGAGGAGGAGGCGGTCCAGTGGAGGCTTACCAAACGGAGAGGGAGAGCGCTCCACCTGGAACTGACCTGGAACCAAACACATACAGTCATCATGATAACCTCCAGAAATTCCGGCTGCAGCAGAACTCACACAGAGCAGTGGGGGGGGGATGATGATGATGAAGATGTACCTGTGTGTCCCGTGGCCAGAATGTGAGGATCAGTATTCAGAACGTCAGATAGATCCACCAGAGTCTCCTCCGACATCGCTGGATGGTAACACACACCATGACAACACACACACATGCACATGTGAGATGTTCTCCATCAGATTCAGCCTGAAACTGCTCTCAGAACAGTTCTGGACTCATCTGGATGACGTGGATCTGTCAGAACCACTAAAACACACTGAAGCTGCAACTCCTAAGTTTGTGGTAACTTTACCCACAGAACCCAGAAGAACCTGTCAGAACCCAGCAGAGTCCAGTACAGCCCAACGTTCAGGCTGAATCAAACCAACATGAGATGAAGAAATGATAGTAAAAACAACCAATAAGAAACTCACGCAGCACTCCCTGCTTTCTGGTTGTTGCCATGGCACCCACAAGCTGCTGAGAGGGGGCGGGGCTGTGTAGTTTGTGGGTGGGACCTTTCATGTCACCTGATGCTGACTGGTGGTCACCTGGCGTCACAGGCCCTGCCTTTCCATCCACGTGACGGCTGCGATCCAGGAGATCTCGACCAAAGAAGGCCTCCTGGAAGGAGACAGCCAATCAGAGCACAGGACATCATAGGCAGGCGTGTGCGTGTGCTTGCTTGTGTGTGTGTGTTACCTGCAGGTAAGATGGGAATGCCTCCTCCAGCTTCGTCTTTTTCTTCCTGTACCTCTTCTTCACCTTCTCCTTCTCAATCACCTGGTCGGCAGCAGACATAGTCTCCATGGAAACGACAGCATCCAGCACACCTGACAGGTGTTGAGTTAACATTTGACAGGTTTTCTCTCCACAAATGTGTGTTTATGCTAAAGGGAGCAAGGCCACGGGTGACTTACCTGGATCTCGCATTTCTGTGGAGTCCTTCCTGCTTAGACCGGCTTTACCTCCCCGCTGCCGCACCATGAAGCCCCCGATACCTGAGGAGGAGCGGGAGGGAGACAGCAAATGGTGAGGGGGAGGCAGGAGGTGGTGCTCCACTGGGATCGACTGATTGGCCCTCCCTCTTCCTCACCTGGCCTGTAGGGTTTCCTCTTCCTCTTCTTGTTGCAGTCAGTAACCTCAGTGTCCTTAGTGATGTCATCGTGGTGGGTGGAGTCTCTCTCTGGGCTGGAGTCAGATTTCATGTCACAGTCCAAGTCACCTGAAGAACAGGAAGTGGTGTCATTGTTTACAAAGTGAACCCTGAGTTGTTGTTCTTGGGATCAGGATTTAACTCCTTCAGTCTAAGGACAATGTGGTGGACCAACAGGGACCAACCTCGGTTCTGGTCCAGCTCGATGGGTGTCTCTGGGTCCGGCAGAGTCTGCAGGACGGATACACTGTTCTGGTTGATGATCCTCAGCTTCAGTTTGGGTTTACACCTGCAGACAGGAAGCAGCTTGTCAGCCTGACTCACCTGATACTCTCACATTGACAGAAAGTGGGCGGGGCTTACCTGCGGTACCTGCGTGGTGACGTCAGAGGCTCGACCAGAGCCTGCAGGTGGGTTAGACCAGACTCAGTGAGGCAGACTCCATCCTGAGTGAAGGTCCTTGAGTCTGTAAACAAACAGTCACATGATGAAGCTCTGAGTCCGAATCAGAACATAAACAAAACAGAACAATACTGACCCGGTTCTTTGTTCCTGGACATGATCTGAGCCATGTAGGGAACCTGACCCTCTGACCTCCCTGAAACACACACACACACACACATCAAAGTCAGTACTTCACAATAAAAGCCTGCAGTTTCATCTTAAGAGCGGCACAAACCGTAAGAGGAGCGGCCTTGCGTCCGGCACAGCGAGCAGTCAAAGCCCTCATCAGCGGCGAGCTCCACCTCCTCTTCTGAGGTAAAACCCTGGCACACGGCATGAACCCACCTGCAGACAGACATGTTGAAGACCGGACTGCACCGGACCGGACCAGCTCTGTGTGTGATGTGAGCATTACCTGTCGCACTGCTGGCACTGCAGGATGAGCTCATCCTGAGCGTAGCGCCGCAGACAGACAGGACACTGGCTGAGGCTGCAGCACGGGCCGCACAGGCTGTAGTTATTCTGCCATTCACAGCGCAGCCCGGGGGAGGTGGAGCCACACTGCACGCACCACACACACCTGCGGGAAGATGGCACATCATCAAAAACTGCATACTCTGACAGGTGAGCGTTTGATGGACAGCTCCACCCACCACTGGCATTTCCAGGCTCCTTTGGGCACCGTGTGGAGGGGCGGGTCTAAACAGTAGGTGTGGTAGCTAATGTCACAGTCATCACACAGCAACAGGCGGCCGGGGTCACTGGCATCACCACACGCCTCGCACACCGTGCACTCCAGACAGCGCCAGCCTTTGGTCAGGACAACCCGCGTGACCTGGATCACACAGATTACAGATTACATTTAGGGTCCAGACTATACCTAGGGGTCAGATTACAGACAGGTTAAATATCAGAGGGGTCCAACTACTGAGATGAGATTTCAGACCACTGTGAACAGATTCCAGAGTGAGGGTGAAGTAATCATGTTACAGGATGAATAGTCTGATTACAGAGCAAACAATCAGAATACAAGATGAGTACCTTGACGTTGACACAGTAGGGATGGTAACACTGTCCACACTGAGAACAGGCCAAGAGTCGACCTTCTGCTCCCTGACCGAAGCTGCCGCACACCACGCACATGTCCTGTACACACACACACACCCACGGTGAGTACACCGACTGCAGAACAACAAGTGTGTTTCACATCTATTATGTGTTACAGGTGAAATTACCTGTTTGAGGGTGAAGTGGTCCGAAGTGGAGAACATCACCACGGTGTTGTGCATTGAGTTCTCCTCCTCCTCCTTCGAAGGGAACACCTCCACGTACCCGCCCTAACACACACACACACCTATCATACAGATCCACTCACAAATGTTACCATGGTGATACCTGTGTGGATCTGTTCTTACTCCGGGTACCACAGTCAGATTGTCCTGAGTCTTTAGGCGGCTCCTTCCTCTCCCTCCTCTTCCTCCTCCAATGCCTCCTCCTCTGGACCTCCTTCTGCCTGGAAACCCTGAGCCACGACCCTGAACAGAAGGAAGAGGATTGAGAAGAAGAAGAGGAGCAGCAGGAGAAACAAAGAATAGGAAAGACAAGAGCAAGTCTGAGATGGTGATGTCACACAGCTGTTACCATGGAGACACCGATGATGCAATGATGGCAGCAATGATTTAGACGTCCAAAATTTTATAAACTTTTTTTGTTCGTTTTGGTGCTGCGCTCCTTCAATGCCTGACCATCCCTAGAAGAACTCTGACACCACTGAGCTGATTCTGATGGTTGACTTGTTTCATAAAGTCCACGCTGACGCGGTGCTATGTGATGGCAGCAAACAGGACAGTTCTAGAAAACAACTTCATTTTATGGTACGAGAGCAGAAATGATAAACGGACATCATGAGTCCATCACCAACTGGAGGAGGCAAACTCTGGAGGTCTCATGTTTAGAGATCTCCTTAACCAGTTAGGGTGCGCTTGTTTATCGTTCCCATGAGGTTAGTTTATGCACGTCAGTGTTAAGGTCCACTTGTTTATTGTTCACATGAAGTTAATTAATGTCTATCGGGGTGCGCTCGTTTCCCACACCATCACAGTTAGTTACAGCCTGTCAAAGTTAGAGTGCGCTTGTTTACCACTTTCATGCTCCAAAAGGGGGAGTCTGGTGGACGGGGCTTAGGGCTGTCCCAACCTCCCTCCCCCATGGAATCCTGGGAGGACGAGGGAGGGCTCAACGCCCTGCGACTGCTCCACCACGAACCCTGAGTCATGCAGAAGGAGGAGGAGGTGCAGGTCAAAGAACAGAAGGAAGGAGGAGGAAGATTAGAAGACAGAGGAGGAAACAAAATGCAGTAACATAAATGCAACAGCCACATAACAAAAAACGTCAAACAGAAAAAAAAAACTGAAACTAGGAGATTTAACTGAACTGTGTGAATGAGCAACGTTATCGTAGCAACCACATGCAACTCAGCACACGCTCCATGCCTGAACATGCTGCAGCCGCACGTGTGCGTGCGTGTGTGTGTGTGTGTAAACATGCTGAAGGCTTGATGCAGAGTAAGTGGTTGACAGGTGGTTCCTGATTGGACCAGTAGAGCCAACCTACCTGTCTGACTCGCACTCTTCCGGGGGAGAACTTTCTTTTAGAAATGGCCGGTTTCCCCATGCCGATCTTCAGGGTGAGGGGGAACACGGTAGTAGGTGGAGCCTGAAAACAGGACAGGAGGTCAGCAGGAGGCAGATCCACCAGGAAACATCACCATTGTCTCATTAGTCTTACCTGGGACAGAGGCGGAGACTCTCTGGCTGGGGATGGGGAAGGTGGGGTGAGAGGAGGTGGTGTGATGGGAGTTCTGGCGGGGGAGGTTTCAGGAGAGGCCTCTGTGGAAAACGGGGACTGCCTTAGGCGGATGGAGAGATCATCTGAGGGGCGAGGGGAGCAGGGAGGAAACCTGAAGCTCCGCCCCTTCCCTCTGTGAGAAGAGGGAGGCGGGCTAGTGGGGGACAGATCCAGGAGGGATGGGGCAGTAGCAGAGGTCATCAGCTCCATCACCTCCTCATCCAAAGAAGGGTCCAGGTCCAGAACAGGGCTCACAGGAGGTTCCTCCTCTGCAACTGATTGGTTATCCTCCTCTACTTCCTGCTTCTCTGTCATTGGCTGTTGCTCAGCAACCTCTTGCTTCTCTGAAGGTTGAACGTGTGATTGATGCTCATCTTTGGTGGGTTCTGTGGACACGGCAACAGATTCAATCAGGCTCTGTGATTGGCTATCCTCCAGCCCCGCCTTCTCTCCTTCCTGGGGGTGGCCTTCTGTAGGGGGTGTGGCCTGAGGGGAGTAGGGGGGTAAGGCAGTCTTGTGAGATGAGGAAGAGGTAGGAGACTCTGGAGAGCTGGCTTGAGGAGGAGGAGGTGGTGAAGGAGGAAGGTGAGGTGAGAAACAGGAGCGCTGCAGGGTGGGGAAGATGGGTGAGGGGTGGGGGGCAGCAATAGGCTGCTGGACTCCTGCAAAGACACAAACCAGAACCAGTTAATCAGAACCCTGCAGACTCTGGGGCTAAACCAGTCCAAATTACTCTGAACCTGTCTGAACCAATGTAGAACTAATTTGAAACAGTGTAAAAGTGGTGTGAACCAGTCAGAACTAATGTAGAACGAATGTAAAACTGGCATGAACCAATGTTGAACCAGCTTAAAACTGGTTTGAACCAGTGTGTACCAGTCTAAGGCAGCCCAGACCTGTCTAAACCAGTGTAAACAACCTGTCTCATGTTAATTTCATGTGAGTTTCATGATTTTTCAGACATTAAATCTTTCTTTCAAACAAACTGGCTGTTTGTTTTGCTGATGATGTTTAGTTGCCATGGAAGACAGCGGTTTATTTGTTTAGACACACCTATGTTCATGACCTGAGACACACCTGTACAAGGCACCAGATAGCACACCTGGTGTTTTCTTTCAGGTAAAAGTCACTGCTGCTCACCTGAAGGAGAACAGACTGGAACCGTCCTGAGCTGGTCTCCTTTACCCTCAGCTTGATGAACTGGTTCCTCTTCACCTCCTGGACTCTCTAGTGCTTCTGGAGGAGGAAGAGGTCTACCCCTTTCCTCCTCTTCCTCCTTTTTGGTCTTCATTTCCTCTGATGGGCTGACGTCTGAAGGAACAATAAGGGGTTGTAAAACTGAAACTCTGATGGAGACTTCAGAACTGGTTGTAGGATCAAACTCACCTCCAGCAACTCCAATCTCCACTTTGACCTCTGTCGGATCAAGTCCAGAATCTGGCTGTGCGGGGCTTGTGGGACAGGGACTAGAACTGATTTCAGCCTCTTTAGGGGTGTCAGGAACAGGGCTAACAAGAGTCCCTTCAGGACCAACCTCCCTAGGAATGAAGCTAGCACAATCAGGACCTGGACCAGAACCAGGATCTGGCTGTATGGGACTAACGGGACCAGGATCTAGACTAAGAACAATTTTTGGTTGACTAACAAGACAAAGATTAAAATCCGGACTAATTTCAGGTTGCGTGGGATTAACAGAGTCAGGACTGGGCTTTTGCTGAACAGGACTAACAGAACCAGCATCAAGTCCAGTCTCTTGCTGTACTGGACTAACAGGACCAGGATCAAGACCGGTCTCTTGCTGTACTGGACTAACAGAACCAGGATCAAGACCAGTTTCTTGCTGTGCTGGACTAACAGGACCAGAACTAGACTTTCGCTGAACAGGACTAACAGGACCAGGATCAAGACCAGTTTCTTGCTGTGCTGGACTAACGGGACCAGAACTAGACTTTTGCTGAACAGGACTAACAGGACCTGGATCAGGACCAGTTTCTTGCTGTGCTGGACTAACGGGACCAGAATTGGACCTTTGCTGAACAGGACTAACAGGATCAAGACCAGTTTCTTGCTGTGCTGGACTAACGGGACCAGAACTAGACCTTTGCTGAACAGAACTAACAGGACTAGGATCAAGACCAGATTCTTGCTGTGCTGGACTAACGGTACCAGAACTAGACCTTTGCTGCACAGGACTAACAGGTCGAGGATCAAGCTTAGACACTGGCTCGACAGGAGTAGCAGAATCGGTACTAGACTGTAGCTGCGTGGGACTAACAAGACCAGGAACAGGAACACTAACAGGGCTTGAGGTACAGACTGTTTGAGGAGGGCTAACCTGTGAGTAGACAGAGCTTAATGGACTGGCAGGTGAGTCACTAGTGAGAGTAGATCTAGGCTTCGGAGCATCATCCTGAGTGGGACTGGATGAGACCAGACTGACATGGCTTGGACTAGTCTGAGCAGAGGTTTTTGGTCTTCCGTGTGAGGGGCTCAGCGACCAGTCTGATTCAGGACCAGCGTGGATGGGACCAACAGCAGATGGAGTATGAGGTTCTACAAGTCTGAAAGGACTAACAGTACTCTGGGTAATGGAGCTGGCTACCAGGACCACACCTAAGTCTAAAGCAGAACTCAATTGCGCTCCAGTAAGGCCAGTATTGGTTCCAGTGTTTTGAGTGGGTAGACTGGGTCTGTTCTGGGTTTTCCCAGCCTGAGCCAGGCTGTGAGGGGGGCTAACATGAATGGAAGGACTAGGAGTCTGATCAGGACTAGCTTGACCAGCATGACTAGACCTCAGTGGACTTGCAAAGCAAGGACTCAGCTGGTCGTCACCATCTGAGGGTATTTGGTTGAGATTGTGAGTACCAAAGGTATCAACAGGACCAGAATGAGTCAGAGAACTGTGTGAAGGACTGGAAGGGGGACTACAGAAACTCTGGACATGTGTGGGACTAATCTGTGACAAACTAAGTCCAGAACCACTGATGGCCTCTGTGTGGACCTTACTGTCAGGATAGACCTCCATCTTCTCATCCTGGCAGGAAAAAAGTTCTGGTTTTGTTACTGTTCCAGGACTAGCTGACTGTGCTGGGGTGCTAGGCTCAATTGGAATGGGGCTAAGACCAAAGGCAGGTTGTGTGGAGCCATCACCTCCTGCTGCAAAAGTTTTTGGGCACAGTGATGGACCGCCACAAAGACTCTGTTTCACCTTTGTGTCCTGCACACAAGGTGAGCCAGTTAGGCTACTGTGATCAAGGCTTTCTGGTGTCCGGGTTCGGGTTTGATGGTGGTCAGAGCCACTTTCCAGCGTTTGTTCATCAGATTGAAGACTTGGTTCTGTGGTGGTTTCCGAAGGTGTGACAGCCTGGTCAGACTGCAGCTGTAGTGGGTTGCCAATTTGGGACAGGCTGCACAATCTGGGTCTGGATATGGGAGGGTTTGGGCTACATGGAGCTGAGATGGACTTATTGTAGGCTTGTGTGAGTTCTTGGTCCAGAGTAGAGATATTATGTGCAGGGTCTAATCCAATAGTCTTCTGTGAAGGTGACGTTGGACTACATGATCTGTTGAGCCAAGTCTTGTGTTCAGGACTGTTCTCAGACTTTGCAGGACCTGGTTGAACCCTGGTAGGACTAAGACCCAGGTGAGTCAGACTCTGTGGAGGAGGGATGTGTGCAGTCTGCACTGGACTCTGCTGATCTTCTGAAACGTTCTGTGCAGGATTAGAGGAGGCGAAATTGAACTGACAAAACCGTGGCTGGTTCTCCGCAGAAATCCTGAAAGGATTTTGGTCTTGCTGAGGACAAAGAGAGGCCTTCTGACCTAATCTGGGTTCTGTTCGACCAGTTTGAGTCTGTGTAGAACTTTCTGGACTAAGGTGAGATAGGGGGTTTCCTTTTTGATCCTCTGAAGAATCAGGGTGAGTTGATGAGGGAAGTTGATGCAGTGAACAACCTGATCCAAATTCTGTCTGACCCAGGTGAGGCAGTGATGAACCCTCCTGGAGCTCTGCAGGGGAAGGGCTAGGATGGTCGGTACCTTCTTGGAATTCTGGTCGTTCAGAAAGAGAAACCAATGTACTCTGATGGATCTCTTTGAGTGGTGGGATGTTTTGAGAATTTGTGGGGGATAGAGCAGAACTGGATTTATTCCATTCAGATGATAGACCAGGATCTTGTTGGAGAGTTGTGGGAGGTGAAAGAGAACTTTGAAGGACTTCTGAGAAAGACTGTGCATGGCTCTTTTGAAGCTCTTCATGACATGGTCCAGGACCTGGATAAATTACATTGGGAGATGGTACAGGACTAGGACAAGTCTTCTCTGGGGACAGTGCAGAGCTTTGAAGAGTCTCTTTTGGAGATAGTCCAGTTTGGGCACAACTTTGGAGAGTGTCTTCTAGAGACGGTCCAGGACTTAAAAAAATCTGCTCTGGAGACAGTGCAAGACTTTGATGGGTGTGTTCTGGACATAGTTCTGGACTCTGACACCTGTCACCAGAAAAAATCTCAGAAGACTGATGAGGATTTGAAGGAGATGTTTGAGATTTTTGAGACTTTGTTGAGAGAAATGAAGAACTTTGATAAGTTTCTTCTACAGAAGATGTAAGACTTTGCTGGATCTCATCAGAAAATGAGGCCTGACTTTGATTTGAAGAATGTGTCAGACTTTGATAGTTCTCTGCTGAAAATGGTGCAGGAACTTCTTGGAATTGGCTGAGAGATGCATCAAGACTTTCCTGGGTTACCTCTGATGATGAGGCTTGAAACTTATGGGTCACCTCTGGAAATGATGTGTGAACTTCTTGGCCTTGACAAACAGTTGAATCGATATAGGTGTCTTTCGGAGACGATCCTGGACTCTGATGGACGTCTTTCGGAGACGATCCTGGACTCTGATGGACGTCTTTCGGAGACGATCCTGGACTCTGATGGACGTCGTTCGGAGACGATCCTGGACTCTGATGGACGTCTTTCGGAGACGATCCTGGACTCTGATGGACGTCTTTCGGAGACGATCCTGGACTCTGATGGACGTCTTTCG
>JAOXNZ010000054.1:27372194-27382262 GCA_028566095.1 Kryptolebias brasiliensis | reverse complement strand
TTGCTGCCATGTGATTGGCTGATTCGACATTTGCGTTAATGAGCAGTTGGACAGGTGTACCTAATAAAGTGGCCGGTTAGTGTATATTGTACTTTATTGCTGCAAACTTTGTCCAGAGTTTGGTGTTAAGGTTTTTTTTAAAGCATGAGTTGGGGTGAAACTCTGTAAAGTAAAATATTATTAAACATTTTTTTATTTTTGTTTTCTATCCTTTAGTTATATCACCATCTTCCATGCACTACGATACCACAACATAATGACAATGCAGCGAACTGGAGCCATCTTAGGAGCCATCTGGACAACATGTGGAGTGTTGGCCGTGCTGATGGTGAAGTTTTTTGACTTCAAATTCGTCATGATCTGTCTCGTTGTCTTCTTCATCATCTCCTTGGCAGTCATTTGCTTTCTCTATGTCTACATGTTCATGCTGGCTCGCATCCATGCTAAGAACATTGCAGCTCTTCCCATTGGTAGAAAATCTCGGTGTCAGCAGAGGTGGAGCAGCAACATGAGAGGGGCTCTGACACTCACCATTCTTTTTGGAGCATTTGTAGTGTGTTGGGTGCCATTTTTTCTCCATCTTATCATCATCATGGTGTGCCCCATGAACCCTTACTGTGAGTGTTATAGATCCCTGTTCCAGCCACATGTAGTGCTGATGATGAGCCACGCTCTCATAGACCCAGCCATCTATGCCTTTCGCAGTGCCGAGCTTAGGCACACTTTCAGGAAAATGCTGCTCTGTTCTGAAAGCTAATTATGTTCTTAAGGACATCAGTGTACTTTTATTGTTGGCTTTATTTACCCATAGAAGAAAATTCAGGCTTTTGACATGCATATATAAAACATGTGGAATTGAATTGAATTGAATGATATGAATAAATCTATCTTCTTGAATTTGTGCAATTCCCGCTCATTGAAACTAAAACAACTTTGAGTCATTGAGCCAAAACGGGTGATGTCCAGATTCTTGTATGAAATGGCACTTGGAGGCAGTTCTTTGGGTCTTGAAGGTAGTATCTCACCAGCTGCGACTGTTAGTGACTGGTTAGTGACTCAAAATTGCAAGAAAATCGTTTTTTTTTTCAGTTACCCTGAATTTGTAGTGTTTGTGACCAGTGAATCATGTGGACATGTTTTGCATGGCTGGTTTAGAAAATCATGCCTTCTTTTATATCCACCTCAGCTCACTTTGTATCCACCGTGGCAGTCACTTTCATGTTTATGATTTGATCTGCTGGAATACACTTTTGAAATGAAGATAGGCAGATTTGGACTAGTTTTAAATAAATATTTATCATTAGTGTGGTTTTCAGACATTCTGAGCTCTAGTCTTGAATGTTTTCTGTCAAATCAGAGCTCCCGTGCAGATGTCAAAATACAGCTATAGTGTTCTTGAGACGAGTTGGAGCCTGACTCACACAAAGAAACTGAGAACACTTGCAAATTTTTCCAGACATTTTGGAGTCTCCCTTGCAACTGCTGTTTGATAACTAGTCACAACCCAGTGAGATACTGCCTTGAGTACAGGGCCTCTTGGGTTCAGATGTCTTCCAATGCTGGGTAAACCTTCTGCAGCCCTCGTAACTGAAGAAAGGAAGAGAAACCCTTGTAACTTTGGGTCCATTTGACCAGAAAGCTGCAGGAGGGTTAATTTAGGATCCAGGACTCCAAATCTCAATATGGAACAGATTACAAAGAGAGTGACATGGACAATGAAACAACTCTTGGTTTCACCATCTGCTTTTATTCGCACATAAATTGAAGAATCCATTAGAGGCAACACAAACATTGGTCGTTTAAACTTAGATTTGCATTTACATCTGTCGATGTGTCTCCTCTGCTGTTAATTGTCTCACTGCAGATATATAAAAGCTCAAACATGCAACTAGCAATCCAGATATGTGTTTAACCTCAGCCCACTGGCAAATTTGATGCTATCACTTTTGCCATTTTATCTGAGAGAACAAAATCTTTGTGTGTAACAGTCAATAAGACTGAATTGTTTTGCATAAATTCAATATATAGATGTGTTGCAGGTGGATAAACAGTAAATTTGGACGTTTCACCTTCAATAAATTAACACAGGAAAATATCTACAGTATGTTTCAGTGGATTTTTACAAATGCAGTTTTCCTGTGTGCCATGCTCATTTTTTTCTGCTCTTCTTTGTTTTCAACATTGCTAAAAGCTTATAATCAATTATAAAAGAAACAACAGTAACACAATTACAGCATATAACAGAGAAAATATCATCTAACCACTGTATCTAGTTTGCTCTACAAACACTTCTTACCTTGATGTCTTTATAAATAAAAATGCCATTGATGAGCCATACAAAGGTTTTTTTTTTTTTGCAATAGCTACTAATACAGAACGCAAAAAAACTAAAAAAATATTTTTGTGTCTGCCAGACAGCAATAATACATAACATTAGGTTTTATCAGATGGCTGCGTTTTGTGATAACAATGGATCAAGCTTCTCAGCTGGGAGGTAGGCATCAGCACACAATTACAGAGAGCAAAGCCATTTGTACATTCATTTCTTTTGCGTTTCAGCAGTAAACCAATGGCATCTTACACTCAGCAGTTTATCTCAGACAAGGGGATGGTAGCAGCATGACGAGATCAACAGCAAGCACGGTGACAGAACAGAGCAGAAGAGGAACTTCACATTCAGATTGTAGAAGAAAACGCTGCACTTTTTGCACAGAAGCAGATTTGAGGAGGCTGGTTGTTAACTGTAGCACTAATGCAGAAGCAGGACATACAGCAGCAGGCAGAAAATTGGCTGTCAACAAGTGGTGTCATCCAAAAGTTCAGTTCTTCTCAAAGCCAGCCTTTTACTCCCAATTACAGATAACAAGCTAATGTACAACATCTCTATAGCTGTTGAGGAAAAATGTATCTTGGGTTGCCTCAGGTGTAAACAGAATAATTCACTTGTTTGTTTGGTACATCGGAAGAAACAAAATCAGCTCAACAATAAAATCAGCTTGACAATAAAATCAGCATTGGCTTTTTATCTCTGAAAGCTAATGCTGTGTTTGTTTCCTGATTTTTTTTTTTATGCACAAATGCATGCATTTTTGTGCTTTTTTTGTGAGTGCTGGTATACCTGCTTTTAAAAAGGTAATTTTAATGTGAGGACCATTAGTCTGAGTGCAAAAGTGTTGACCATTCTTTTTCCATCACCTTATGATTATTTCAGTGTCCTGTTTTGGTGTTACTCATCAATATTCCAGCTGAATACGGTCCTGCTGATAAACCACAGATAAGTCATCTACGTCAGCCACAGGAACAGATTTTTATCAGGATGCTGCTCTGCACAACCTGAAAGCAGCACTTTTTAATCTTAGTTTTTATTAATCCACATGTGAAGTGGATAAATCCACATCTTTTCTTTAGCTTGAAGCAATTCATATCTCCCACTGCCTTTCATGCCAGAGTTTTAGACTAAGACCATCTTATGTTGAGAAATGATGGAGCTGTAGCTGTTTTGGTCAAACCTTAAAAATAAAATCAAGCACAATCTCATGCAATATCACGAGATGTCATGAGTATGTGTTGTGAATGACTCTCAGCTACGACCACTTCAAATTTTAGCTCAATATCTGTAAAATTGATTGAGTTTTAGCCATTTTTATGTTTGTTGAGGTCAGTTAGCTGTGGCAGCCATCTTGATTTGGGTTGACTCCATAAGTTGATAAGTTGTGAATGTACATCCAGTGATTACTTTCTGCAAGTTTCTTAACAATTTGTTCAGTGGTTCCGGAGATATTTTGGTAATGGACACTCAGACACAAGCAAAACCATTATTGTCCGCCTTCATTTTTTAGTGGCAGGCAATAAAAAATGTAATTAGAACAATCACACCATGCAACAATTTAACTCTCTTTGACTTGAGCATTATTTTATCTGCCAAAGTTTAGGTTTACACTTAAAAATTTTGACCAAGGAAGTCTAGAAAACTGAGCTATACAATTTTGCAGATTAAAGTCACCTCTTGTTTTTATTCAGTATGTCCACACACTTATTATTCAGGATGGTTACATAATTCTTTAGGCCCCAGTGAGACGATATATATACTGTTTTGTGTATAATTTAGATATTTTTTACCTTGTTTGTTTTCAGTGTTTCTATCCATCTGTATAGTTGTACGGGATCATCCTTGTTGAATTTCAAGGCAGTTGGTATATATGGTCAGTATGATCAATATGAATATGCTCATTTCTGTGTGTGTCTGATTTCCTGTGTCTGTCTATTACCAAAATATCTCATAAATCACTGAGCAAATTTATTTTATTATATTTATTATTCATTTGATGAACATTTACAACTGATAAACTTTTGGAGTCAATGCAGTTCAAGATGGCCACCACAACCAATTGACCTTCAAAAGCAATATAAATGAAATAAAACAAATATAAAATCGATGCACAAGAATACATGATAAAACTTAAAAACAAGTAACAGGCTATCCAGTAAAACAGTAGCTATAACTTCTGTGGCCGATCATTCTAATTATTTTCTGTCCCCAGTCATACAGATAGCCAGTTTTAGTTTGCTTTTAACTTTAATGGAAGGATTACGCCTTTACTAGCCTTCATTAAGGTTAGCTGACCCTATTGCAGCTGGACTTTTCACCTGTCTGGGAGCAGTGGCTGCAGCAGAGAAAGCAGTATTGGCCTCAAGAGACATTGTAGGCTATTCTGATTTGACTCTGTTGGTTCCCTATGCTAGTTGTCAACTTCTTCTTGAACAGAAAACCCATCCCATCTTTTGACTGCTAGATGCCTTAGGTATCCCACCGTCCTCTTGGACACGCCCAAAATCACAGTCAAATGATGCACAACTTTGAATCCAGCTTCACTTCTTCTCCCTTCCTGAGAGGGGACAAACATCATGGTTGTGCTGATGTTATACAACAGTTCTATACACTGAGACCTGATCTTTCTGACACACCTCCTTCTAACCCAGACTTTGTTCTCTTATTAGATGGCTCTGCTTTCAAGGACAAAAACACTGGTAAAAATAAAGTTGTTTTTGCTGTTTCCTCTTCTCATGATATTCTTCTTTCAGGTTCTCTTCCTTCTCACCTTTCTGCTTAAGGTGCAGACATCATTGCACTAAATAAAGCATGCAGACTGGCTGAGGACAAATCTGTGACTATTTCTAAAGATTCCAGATATGCTTTTAGAGTGGTCCATGACTTTGGTGCTTTGTGGAAACAAAGAAAACTTTTGACATCAGCAGGAACACCTGTTAAGAATCAGCCTCTCATGAATGCACAGGTTCCTCTGACCCGAGTTCTACAGGAAATCCAGCAGCTGATGCTGCGGCTAAGGCAGCATCAACTTCTGCTTCTCATTTTACACCACAAATGGTTTAACTTTCTGCAGACATTAATTACTCACTCTCTGATATGCAATCTTTTTCTGCAGCACAAGTATAACAAGTGTGGTCAAAAGCAGGAGAATTTATTGATGAAGATGGGGTCTGGGGCGGTCCTGACCTTAAATCATGTATCCCAAACTACTTTTTTTCCACACCAATAATATAGGCTTAAGCACGAGAAAGATCACATGTCAAAAGGGAAGATGGTGACCACCATGACCATTTACTGGTTTACTAAAGGGTTTTCCCATGTATGCAGAAAATTACTGTAATGCATGTATGATCTGTGCTATTAACAATCCAGGTAAAGTGGAGGAACTGACTTTGATGTAGAGTTTTTAAAAAAGTACAAATCACATGACTTACAAGACCTGTTGGCATAAGAGGTATATAGCAATACAGTATCCTTTTTATTAGATTTTGGTGTTGATTTATTTGAAAGATAGTGTAATTTGGTGATACTGTACTATATTCTGATTCTAAAAATTAGATTTTTTTAGTTTGCTGAATTCTTATTTTTTTGTATTTTGATTACAATTTTCTTATTTCATGTAACAATTTGCAATGATGTGCGAATTGTATGTGTAGACATTACCAACTCTTCAGGGATCATTTTCATGTTGAATATTATTATTGAAATTTTTTAATAAAAAGTTTTTAAAAATCCAAGGAAAAGCAATTGGTTAACTGTTGTGAAGAAATAATACCATCTGCAACTGTCTTTGATTCGCCTTTTGGACCCAAAGCAAGAAGCACTTGTTCTCATCATGGTCTTCCATCCATCCATCCATTTTCTTTACCCACCTTTCCATTCTGGGTTGCGGGGAGCCGGTGCCTATCTCCAGCAGTCACTGTGCGAGAGGCGGGGGACACCCTGGACAGGTTGCAACTCCATCGCAAGGCCACATAGAGACAAACGAGACAAACAACCATTCACACCTAGGGACAATTTAAGAGTTACCAATTAACCTAACATGCATGTTTTGGTCTGTGGGAGGAAACCGGAGTACCCGGCATAAACCCACGTGTGCACAGGGAGAACATGGCGCTGGGCCACCCATCATGGTCTTAGTTTTACCAAACTGTAGCTGAAAAGCCCTCTAGTTGAGGTGTTTGACAAACTCCAGTGGAGATTTAATCTGAGTTTTCTTCAACAGTGGCTCTTTCTTTGCCACTCGCCCATAAATCGTAGACTGGTGGAAAACCCGGCAACAGTTGTTGTAGCACAGTCTCTTCCAATTTACCTGCTGAGGCGTGGAGCTCCTTCAGAGTGGCCTCTCTCACTATTCTTCTTCACGGTCACTCAGTTTGTTAGGACGGCTTGCTATTGGTAGATTTACACATGTGCCATATTCCTTCTATGTCTTGATGATGAATTTAACAAAACTCCTGGGGATGTTTAGGGTCTTGGAAATATTTTTGTATCCATCCCCTGACTTAAATTTATGAATAATCCTTTCTCTGAGTTGAATTAGGACAGTCACTTTAAAGGTGGTGAATATTTATGCAATCACTTATTTTACATTACATATTTTTATTTAATTGGCCTTTTTTTGTAGAAATCTAATTTCACATTGTCACTGAAGGTTTTGTTGTATTTTCTTACGTTGGCCAATTTGCATACATTAAAAAGCTTTTTTTGCATTGACTTCAAGTTGAAGGTGAAAATACAAAAATAATTACATTAAACAACAACACTGCATTAGTTGTCTACAAAGCAATAGTTTTAGAAATACAGAGTAAAGTCATTTATCAAAACTAGTAGTATTGTCACTAGTTTTAATAAATTTACAGAGATGCATGCTGCTGCTAATTCTGTTAGCTGAGGGCTCTTTATAGTCCCTTTTTTCAGCAGTTTAATGGATCACCGTAGAGGTTGATGCACATAATCTAACAGTAAAGCTGAGCTCACCCACAAACATAGTTTCCACTTTTTAATCCTTTAAAAAAAATTATGATGGCAGAAAGAAGGTTGTTTTTCTTTTTTCTTCAGAAGGCAGGGGGTGTAAGTGTTGTACTGAACAAAGCACCACGACTGGGACATCACTGTTAGGAAACAACTTGGCATGTTACTACCAGGTGCTGGTGAAAAAAAAAGAGAGGGAAAGCAAGACGGCTGTGAAAGGACAGTCGCATTCAAAAGTGCCCATTTTTACAAATTTATTAATATTTGAAAATCTGTAAAAGGTGAAGGATAGTGTCTCAAATGTGCAAAAAATAGCAGAAAATACATTTTTGGTGAGTACTAAGTGCTTAGTAGTTTCATGATTGGAGGTTTTCTAAAATTGCTGCAATCCAGGTTGTATAGGTCATGCAGAGTAAAGCAGGGTCATTATCTAGTGTTAAGGGGGCCTTATTTTAGTTGACATTTAAAAGCTTTTACCCAAGGAATATACAACAAATGAGGTTCTGAATTAGTATATTTTCAAAAATAATGTGTGACTGAAGCACATTGCCCAATCGTAACAGATGTTTGTTCTGAACAAGGTATTTCATTTTCCCCAGGTTTTAAAATGGTCTTAAAAGTATTAAACTTCTAAAAAGTGTTCAGGTACTCCAGAGTTCCATCTCTATGCACATAAATTTGAGAAAAAAAAGAGGCAGGAGCTAGAAACATATCACTGAGAATAATTATAGGGAAACTTTATCATGTTCCTTTCAAAACTTTAGTTGTTGCTGACTTCACTGCCTCCTCTAGTCATTCATGCATGGAGTCGTAATTACCAAGGATGCACTCATCAGTGCTCTGAAACTATTCTGGATGCAGGGGGTTATCATGGGTAATTAAAAGCAAAAATATCAGCACTCTTTCAGTTTTATGGTTCGCTAATACTGTAGTAGTAAAAAGGGAAGTATCCTCTCCATTGATCAGCCTTCATGGTCAGTCAGATTCTGGCTGGGAAAAATATTAATAATCCCACTGATTAGAAAAAGCAATCGAAAAATGAAAAGCAGGCCCACTTTTCTGACAAATATTTTTTCATGACTTATAATTTTAGATTGTGCTAACTGCATGTTTGGATAATGTACCAAATAAATTTGCCTCTTTGTATTTTGGATACAGTAGGGTCCATTTTACTGGTGTCTTCATTCCTGCTCATTTTTTAAGTCACTGGTGAACAGAACATTAAACTGAGCACTGTTATGAGTGCAACGTGTGGTGAAGCAGTTCTTCGATTGCTGTATTTGAAATATTTTTGCTCCCATGTCAGATTCAGGTTAGTTCTTCCATCTCACGAGTCTTGTCATTCATGTTCTCCTTTCCTGTTTCTTAGTACTTACCAGTCAGAGCGCAGATGTTGGTGCAGACGTTCCTTAGGCTGTAACAACAGATAATCTCTTTGAAAGTCTTCCTCATCTCTTGACTCCTGAAGGCATAAATGAGAGGATCGATCACTGCGTTGCACATGATGAGGATGAGGTACATGTTGAAGTGGGACATGAAGCACACGCAGTAGAGGTTACGGGGACAGGAGATCATGAGGATCAGGTGAAGGAAGAAAGGAGCCCAGCAGACAATGAAGATTCCCAGGAGGATGGTGAGGGTGATGGCCCCCTTCATGCTGGCGCGCTGGTGGATGGAGTTGTATCCGGGCAGGGCGGCAATGCGCTTGACATGCGAGCGGGCCAGCATGAACATGTGGCTATAGAGGGAGGCCATGATGAGCAGCATGGCAAAGAACATGGACACCAGGCAGATGATGACAGGGGTGGTCTCGGAGTAGATGATGAAGACAATGCCGCAGCCTGTGCAGAAGGTCCAGATTCCTCCGATGATCCAGCCGGCTCTCCTCACTGTCATGATGTTGTGGTATCTCAGTGCGTAGAAGATGGTGACATACCTGCAGTAGACGGTACACTGTTTATTGATTACCTGAAGGCCCCTCAGCAAACTTCAATTTTCAGGCAGCATTTTTCACAGAATCTGTTGAGGCCATCAACTTGTTAAATGTGAGAAGAAGGAAGAACTTATTTCTCTTAGTAATACTGCAGCACTTTCATTTAACGAGTGGTCCAAGCTGCAGCACATAGGATGGCAAAGTTAAAGGGATAGTCTGATCAATTTTGAAATGATGTTCTGTCAAATTTCTGTCCAATTTTACAAAGAAGTATCAATCCACAATTACAAAAACCTGCTAACACTCAACAAAACTACATACAATTTGTGAGTAAAAAAGGAGCAAGAAGAAACTGCAAACAATGTAATGTCTCTAATGTAATGTCTCAAACATTGTTATTCCATGAGTTTATAACTTTTCATTATCTTTTCTTTATAAAGTGTTTCTAAATTGATTAATAATTAAACAATTTTCATGTCATGACTCAGATTAGTCCATAAATTCACTATATGCTCTAAGATACACAACTGCTTTAGTTCATACAAATAAACTTTTAAAATCAAATTTCCTCTCAATACAAAAATGTCTGGAAATTATTTGTCAACAAATTCTTTTTAGCTTTATACAGAACTGATAAAATATTTATGTTAGCTAAATCTTTAAGTCTATATTTTTGACTTCATAAACAGACTGTTAGTATGTTCTTTAACTTTCACTTTATGTAAAATTCTCATAGCTTGTTTTGTAATATAAACAAAAACCTAAAAAGTATGTGACCTATTGCCCCAAACCTCTATACAATAACTTAAATAAGTGAAGAATACAATATATA
>JAOXNZ010000054.1:27228453-27240235 GCA_028566095.1 Kryptolebias brasiliensis | reverse complement strand
GAAGTCCAGTTGCTTTTGTTTTTAACCTTTTTTGGATTTACCATGTCCTGGATGACTGAGAATCTACACCAGCATTTAGATAATAGGCCTGAGGATCAGGGCTTCAGTAACCAGCAGGTGAGTTTCAGTATTTATTTATTTTTTAGTTCACTTTTTTTTCTCAGCTGTTAAAGGCACATTAAACACTGATCGCTCTGACATATCGTCCCTAAATCAAAGATAAACCTCATCCCGCCATCAAACGCTTTGTCCCATCATTTAAATATAAACTCCTCCCTCGCCGCTCGTCATTACTAACCGGATCATGCACCAGTGCACCGATAAGGAGCGAACCCACTTCCGTTTTGTCCCATAAGTTTTCTTTGCGCTTGGCACGACGGGAAATGCAGTTCTTAAACGGTTTCGCCTTCTCTAGCTTGACCTAGACAAACAACATTTCCCAGGTTTCTTTGCGCGGTCGGGGTTACACGCTGTTTTCTATGCGACCCTTGTGCGTCGGTAAATGTGGTCCTTGGAAGTGTTGACAGCTCAATCAGTCTCGCGCATGGCCCTCAGGATTCAGAAGTGCTGCTTGTTCCTGACTTAAAAACACACAACTTCCGGTGTAAGTGTGGCTTTCTGTTTGTCCTCAGCTTCAGTGTCTTTGAGCTCGCTAATTTCGCTCTCGAAGCTTAGCAGTAAGCTAACGTCAGTAGTCGAAGTTAGCAGCTGTTCAGAGTGTGGCCTGACCTAAGACATGTCTGTCAGTATCTAACCAGAATACTCTGTCTGCTTTAAAATGGCGACGCTTTATTTGCCTCCTAACCTGTAGGAAAACACCTTAGAACTGAGGGATCTAAAAGCTTACTCCGTGTTGTCCTCCAGCCATGTCTGCCCAGTGTTAGCTAGCCTAATAAACAGCAGAATGACTGTAGCTCACTACTTCCTGTTGCAGTTTATATGTTAGACTGTATATGAGACTGCATTGCGTACTTTATGTTGAAGACATACAAAATGACTTCCGTTCAGTTGCTGAAGTTTTGTCACACATCAGAAAACTCATTTCCTCTGTTTAGACGTACTTGGGAGTGAGTAACATTTTCGTAAAGAACATGAATCTCTCCTTTGTTGAGCTCATTTCAGTGAATCATTTCTTTTACAAATTGTACAAAATACTGGAAGTCAGATGGCTCCTTCCAAGAATTAAATAGAGCAAGATGGTGAAAATCTTTAATATTTATTCAACTTTATGTAACCTGGTAATTATTATTATTTAATTTCAAACACAAATCTTTTAAATGAGGCCTATTTGTCCCTTTTAACAACTCAGCACACTGTCTTTCGGGCTTAATGAAAAGTCTGAGGCATGTTTTGTTCAACATACTAGCAGATATTAGTACCACTACACTTAGTGCTATTTTATTTTTATTTTGTTTTGTTTTTAGGGTGGTGTGAGCCACTGCTCTCCACTCCACCCTTCTCTTTATCTGGTGTTGGATGTTCAGCAGTAGTTGGGCAGTTTTGCACTGTGACAAGTACAATATTAGATTTTCTGTCTTTAGGTTGACAAACAAAACCAACAGGGTTGGTTTGCTTCATGTAGATACAAAACATTAAACCAAGTGCTTGTCGTGGAGCATTATTAGCTTTTTTCTTTCTCAGAAATATGCAAATTTAGCCTCTGCTGATACATATTTCTGAACAAAGGTGGATCGATATCTCAATTTTGAGTTCCAGGGACTGCAGCATGGCTTGAAGTGACTTCAAATTTGAATCGGCTCACTGAGACACTTTCAAACCTGGAGGCCCTGGATGTTTTTAACATGTCTCAGTTTAACCAAGTCTAATCACAATGTCCCAATATTTGCCATTATGTATAACAAAAATGGTTCAGTAATGTCTTCCTCAGGATTTACCAAGTGTCCTAAAACCTGACGTACAGTATTACAGCTCTTATTAGTTCATGTCTGTTAGAAGTAGATGGTTCCAATTATATTGACAACTGAGACTAGCTTAGGCAGTATAACGGTAACACAGGTGCAAAGCAAACATTTAGCCCAAAACATGTTCAGTATGATTTAGTATATGCAAGTTCAAATTCAGTTTGCACATATTAGATTATGAAAACTATGTGAGGATGAATGCAATACAGTAGCTTTCATCTGCTTGTACAAATGAATAAAAATGCATAAAATATTATAACAAATAGAGCAATCTTCACTGTGCAAACAGGTGGGTGATGTGTTTTCATTAAAACCTCATGTACACATTCAGCTCATTAGGTAACCAACAAGCAACCCAACCCAAACGTCATAGCCATTATGTCCTGAACGGGCTGAATGTTTTGATATATGAATGGTTAAAGTAGTTGATGGTATGCTGAAGTAGATGTATGAAAGAAACTATAAACAGTAAATAGTTGTGAATTCAGATTCAAAATTCACACTTAGTCTTCACTGATGAGTCACAGATTTAAAACTAAACAGCTCATCTGAAGCTGTTAAAAATCAGAACTTGTTTAATAATCATTAGATTGAGGGTTTAGATAATCTCTGTCTTCTTCCCCTGCAGTTTGTAGCTGAACATCACAGCAGCAGAACGGAGGACTAGGAGGAGAGTAGGATGATGATTCGACGTATTCTTGCACATGGGACTCTGTGGCGGGTGGCAGCAACACACCCGGTCACGGTAGCTGCTGCCGTCTCTGAGCGCACTGTGGTGATGCGGTGCTGCGCTCTCCACCTGTCGCTGCTGCAGCCTGTCAGCCAGCGATGGCTCTCAGCATCAGCCTCCAGCAGAGCAGCACACCAACCAAAGCACCAGCCCCCACAGGACGGACCCCAGTCCAGCTCCGCACCTTCACCTCAGGACGTCACGAGAGGGGAAAGTGAGCCTGATTCTATAGAGGTGGACCCACTGCAGGACAAGTCCATCAGCTTGTTCCAGAGGTTTAAGAAAACCTTTAAACAGTACGGAAAGGTGATGATCCCAGTGCATCTGGTGACGTCCTCCATCTGGTTTGGTACATTCTACTATGCTGCTATGAAGTGAGTAATGTCTAAACTATTTTTTCTATTTAAAAAAAAATGTTTTTAAAAGTCACATCCTTGAACACTTTTTTTTTAAATTACTTTTCATCATCTTAGAGGTGTCAATGTAGTGCCATTTCTGGAGATGATTGGTTTACCGGAGTCTGTAGTTGGCCTTCTGAGAGACTCATCAAGTGGCTATGCTCTGACTGCGTACGCCATGTACAAGGTATTTTTTACCTCAGGACATTCCAGTTTGTGTTTTAATGCTTACGCTTCAGTCAAAAAGCCTTAACCTAACTACTGTTTAGCTGTAATTTCCACATAGACTTGTGTTTGTGGTGGACTAGAGATGGGCTGAAATGCTGGGTAGTATGGACAGTAAATCCACTCCATACATGCACTGGTGTGTAAATATGGACAAAATGCTAGCTAAAAGCTACAATTAGCAAGAGTCTAAAAAACAGAAAAAACAACAGTGTGTATGCTGAATCAGTATTCACACAATTATTGTTAAAATTTACACTCCAGTCTTGAAGGCCACTCAAGATTTTTTTGAAAGAAAATGTGATTATTACAAAAAAGGAAAATAACTTTTAGAAACAGCAGCAGTGGAGAATAAAACATTAAGCTCCTGACACATTTTTCTTCAAACACAAAGTTTAAGGACCATAGCTCTAAAGTAATTAAAGTAATTTGGGTGCTCCTGCTTTGTGCTCACCAGCTTCTGTTTTTTGTGTTTGTTTTCTTTCTTTCTTTTTCTACAGATTGCAACTCCTGCCAGGTACACGGTGACTTTAGGCGGGACGTCACTGTCTGTTCAGTATCTCCGCAAGCATGGCTACTTCTCCACTCCTCCACCAGTTAAAGAGTACTTCCAGGACAAAATGGAGGAGACGAAAGGGAAACTGTCAGAAAAGATGGAGGAGACAAGGGAACGGTTCACAGAAAAGATGGAAGAGACAAAAGAACGCATCTCTGGGAAAATGGAAGAGACTAAGGACAAGCTTTCTGAGAAGCTGCAGGAAACCAAAGACAGAGTCTCTGAGGGAAAAGCATTTTTCAGAAAGAAAAGTGAATAGTGACTTGCACGTTCATGTAGCTCTGGTTGAAAAATGATCCTGGTTTGATCTGTGTTTGGAATCAGTAAATAGGGGACAAATAACACATATCTGAGACTGTTCGGATGGAGGAGTGAGACATTGCACTATCCCTGTCTTGGCACGCGTTAGTTTTTCCCCTGTTGTCTATTTAAATGTCAGATCAATCCCTAATTGTCTCCCATAATGCACTGCACATGTAGACTAGCAGCTTAGCAGGCTGTCGGCTTCGCTACATCCTGTTCCTGTCGTCTCAGACTGGATTTACAGACTCAAACAACCTGCACTTAGCTTCCGATTGGCTGTACAGCAGTTCTTGTTTTTCTTTTCACTTTAATACTTGCGAGAACTGGACTTCAAAGACAAACATTCTGAATCACACAGAACCAGGTAGAGACTGTTTTGGAAAGAGAGCTGTGCTAATCCTGCTTGTACGGAAAATAAAACTTGAAACTCCTCGTTATCTTTGCAGTAGTCCATTAAAGCCTTTTTGAAGGCTGGAGATTTCACCTTTTGTCCTTCATATTGTGATTAAACACAAACACTTTCTAATCTTTTTTTTTTTTTGATAGTCAAAGGTAATTTATCACATTATTAGTGGTGTTTACACCTTGTAATGTATTGACTGAAAGTTGTGTGTGAAATGACTAAATCAAGTGATGTGTTGAAAGCTAAAATCTAAGCAGAAGTGGCCGTTTGGTTACATGTGGTGAGTTGGAGATCACACGTGTACAGTCCTTATCAGAATTACTGGCATTAATGAAATTATGTCCGTAATTGTTTCAATAATGGAACAATTGTTCTTGGCACAATTGGACACTGATGTCTGGCTAAAAACACTAAATAAAAGTGAAATGCTGAGTATCAGTTTGTTTGCTGTGTGTGAGTGGTGACAAGACACAACCAACTAGAATATACTTTTGAAATGGAGTGATGAATAAAGAATAAACAGTTTTAAATAAATTAAAATTGAAGTCATCCCAAACAGTGAATTCAAAGCAGTAACCTGGGTGATGCTACAGAGTTCAGGGGGGTGTCTTGAGGGACATCTGTCACATTGTTCTGCAAATTCAGTCCTGTTTTAACACAAAAATGTTTATCCCTGCAGCAAAATATACTGGAACTAGAAACACTCAGGGAGGGCAACCCTCCACCAAGGCCACAGAGTGATTAAAAAATTTGTGTGATCCAGATCATAATCTGGATCAGCACCAAAATAGAATCCATTGTTTTTGGTGATAACCCCAACATTTTCTGAACATTTCATCCAGATCTGTTCATCAGTTTTTACCTGATCTTTACTAACAGACAGACAGACAAACCAACGGACACAACCAGAAACAGAACTTCCTTGGTGGAGGAAACAAAAGGGTCACATGTAGGAGCAGAGAGGTTTTAATAAAGGGGTTACATGGGACCTTGACCTTGACCTTTGACCCCATGAACCTTGAAATTAATCCTGATCACCCTTGACCTAATAGGTGTCCAGCTGTGCAGTTTAATTTTCCTCTGTTACATGGTTAGAGCACAAGGTCATCTGTGACCTTGACCTTTGACCCCATCATCTTGAAATCAACAGTGATCACCCTTGGCCCATGAGGTGTCCAGCTGTGGATTTTAACATTTCTGTTATACAGCTGCAGAGTTAGAAAATGGGCTGATCTGTGACCTTGAACTTTGACTGGATCATCACCAAAATGTAATCACTTGTTCCTTGGACCGTGTTTGATGGGTCTTGAAAATGTCATGAAAATCAGTTTATAACTTTTTGAGTGATCTTGTACAAAGATAGACAGACGCTACAGAAAACAACCTCCTTGGCTGAGGTAAAGATCTGCAGGGGTCATATATACAGTATGTCATACAACAAAAACTTATTCAAAGTTCAATTTGTGAATATTTAATTTGACAATTTTAGTGCTTTGTGTTTACTCTCTTTAGCGTTTTCCCAATTTTGTAGCATCAAGGTTGTATTAATGAATTTGGATAAAAACTTCCAAATTAGTGAACTAAAAATACACAAGCAGAAATAAAGAAATAAGTCCACTTGTGTGCAAGTGTCACATGATCTCAGTATAATGGCACAGGTCAAAGGTTACCCTGATAGATAGATTTTCATATTTTAGGCATACTCTATAAAATCAGCCCATTAAGGATGAGCTACAATAATTTGCAGTTTTCCAAAGGACATCTAGTAAACCTAAACATGTGGAACAAAGTGCAATAAAATACTGTAAATATTTTTTCCATCAGTGGAACAAACCTAATACCCAAGAACACTAAGCTCACATTTCCTCAGCAAAGCATGATGATAGAAGCATCATGGGTTGCAAAACATAATATAGCCTGGTTCTTTCCAAACAGGTGCCTGGTACTCGCAGCATACCTGTGAGGATCATTTTTATTCTGAAGTGACTGGTAACCCTGGTACTCAGTGATTACACAGTGTAACAAATCACTTCATAATACAGCCGAGTTCCTATAGGTATCCTGTGAGTACCAGGTATGTAAAAGGCATATGTTTACCTTCAAAAACAGGTACCTGATCAGTGTCAGGTATGCACCCTGTAAATGTCCTGTAAGTACTTGGTAGGTAAAAAACAGGTTTAAGGTAAGTTCCAAGTACACATCCTGTAAGTACTAGGTATGTACCCAGTGGTAACTATCTGGTACATACCCTGTAAGTATCCTGTCAGTACCGGGTACAAGTTTACCTAAAAAACAAGGTACCAGATAAGTACCAAGTATCTACACCATGTAAATTCCTGTAAGTAGTACCATGTATGCATTTACCTCAAAAACCAGGAACCAGGTAAGCACTAGGTATGTACTGGGTACATGCCCAGTATTTACATGCTGGCATTATATATTGCTACCCCTTGTTAAATACAGACATGGTTCTTAAAGAAAACATGTTTTTAAAAGAATCAGACTTGGATGGTTCTGGAGCCATTTTGTGTTGAATAAAGCAGAAGTCCCAGTAAGTACACATGCTAACCTTACAGAAACAAAACCTCAGGAGATTTGATGCAAATATTGTGTACAAGTGTACAATAAAGAAGTTGTTGCTCTTATTTGTTGTTTGTTTCACAAATAAGATCAACAACACTTTTCTCCTACACACTTACACCTACATCTTTTTTTTTATCCCAGATTGTAAGAAAAAAAACCCAGCAGAAAACAGAAAAACAAGCCAAAGGGGATACATATGTTCACACAGCATTAGAATAAAAAAATTAAAGGAATACAAATCGACCAATACCTTTAATGCCAGAGTTTTAGACTAAGATCATCTCATGGTGAGAAATGACAGTTGTATCTTTTTTGGTCAAACCTTGAAATTAACAATATGCATAATCTCATAAAACAGTCAATTTTAGCTCAATATCTGTGAAATTGACTCAGTTGTATCCATAATTATGTGCATAATGTCTTCAATTTGATACTTTTTTTTAAGATTAAAACCTCAACATCATACTGCCACCAACTGTTTTTTGTTGGTTCATGTTAATTAGCTATGGTAGACAATTTTAATTCCACTGACTCTAAAATTCTTTCAGTTATTGATTTACATCCAAAAATTACTTTCTGAATGTTTCATTAAAATCCACCCAGTGGTTCATGAGGTATTTTGCTAACAGACAAACAAGGTTTACTCCAACAGTTATTGCAAAACTTCTTAGCAAAGATTTTGCACAATGAGTAGCACTTGGAGTATGTATTGTGAATAATGCTCAGCAACTTCCTCAATAAATATTAGCTCAATGTCTATAAAATTGACTGAGTTAGAGCCATTTTTGTGTTTTCTAAAGTGAGTTGACTGTGGCAGCCATCTTGTGTTGGGTTGGCTCCAAAAGTTATTCAGTTGTAGATGTACAGCCAATGATTACTTTCTTCACGTTTTTTAAGAAATTGTTCAGCGGTTCTTGAAATATTTTGGAAACAGACAGACTCACAAACACAACACACACAACCAAACACATAGACATGGGGAAAAACATTCTAATCCACCTTTGCCTTTCAGCAATAATAAACAGATTGCATTAAAAACACAGACACAAAAATATATACACCAAACTGTATAACCCCAGTTAAATAAAAGTGAGTACAATATTACAAGAGGAATGTGAATATGAGGGAGTTACACAATCACATGAAGTTGTTACCAGACGGATATTTGTATTGCAGATAACGCAGTGAGTTGCAGAAAAGGTCGAAATATGTCTTGGAAAGTTCGTAGGTCGAGTTGATGCAAACAGCACTTTCCTGAGTGGGCTCAGTATGGCCTGACACTCTCAGCTGTCAGTGTGTTGCAAAATGCTAAACATCCTATCATTACACTTTTCATGTGCTTCAGCCTGTCTCCTTCATTTTGAATAACTAAGCATATTGCTCAGTGCTTCTAGTGTGTGTGTGAGTTCCAATGACCTCTGCTGTCCAAACTAATGAACACCTGTTTATGCAGTTCACGGTCCTGCACACAAACACCTGTCTGTTCTCCCACAGGGAGGATGGCAACGAGGACAGAGCTCCACTCTGACTCCTGAAATCGTTTTAGAGTAAAGCCAATCTGTGTTCTTCAGGTGTGAGTGTGTGGTTAACATCACTCAGGTGTCAGGATGCCTGTATGAACTCTGAGGTGACGCACAGGTCAGGAGAAAGAAAACTCTGTACTGTCTAAAGTCAGAGATTTTCACTGATTTACATGTTTTCTTTCCTAGGTCTACTGGCAAAGTTTATGATCTTTCTGACAGTGGGCATACAATCAAAAGTTACAGCGGAGTCACATTCTTTTGCAGTAGCTCGGTGGTCAGTGCCATCTTTTTGTAATCCTGAGGCTGCAGGTTTGAGCCCAGGTTGTGGCAGGAAGGGCATCTGGTGTAAAACAATTGCCAAATCTTTCATGAAATTATTAGGAACAGTGTTGTGATTTGGAAATTAACATAAGATGAGACCTGTATGAAAAACTTCCGCGCTTTAAAGGTGCAAAGACCAAAATATTCAGACTTTACTCTAAAGAAAAAATTATTCACGCATCCATTCATTTTCTTCTGCTTATCAATCAGCTGCTCGAGGAGGCACCAGGTTTATGAGGGAAATCCTGACATCCCTCTCCCCAGCGACACTCTCAAGCTCCTCCTGGGAGGTCCAAGGGTGTTTCCTGACCAAAGAGGATATATAATCCCTCCAGTGAGTTCTGGAGGCCAACTGAAAGTCCTTCTCCAAGGCCTCTGCAAACTCTTTCATTGTCTGTGTTGTGTTCCTAAGTTTACACAGTAAATGCATTTATGTTCTGTTCTGTTGCTGTTTTTACTTCTTATCACTAGAGGGTGCTGCTGCAGCAGTTGCAGCGTAAGGCAGAAGAGACTGTGTTACAGAAAGAGGAAAGTAAGAAACAGGAGATACGAGACAACACTGTGTTCTGTAATGCTATCTCAACAGTTACCGCAACAAAGTTTGTGAGTTTAAACTGTTGTCTCCTATTCCACTTCAAACACCACAACAAAACTGGTGACGAGGATGGGCACTTCAGTAACAAGTCCACTGCCTTTCCTGCATCATGCTGGTGAGCCTCCTGTACCATTTACAATGTAGCAGAAAATATTCAATATTTACATGCTCGTCATAACTGCTACTAGAGATAAATGGCCAGTTGAAAGACGACGTGCTGTGTTATTACACTGCTTGGGTCCGGAAGGACAGTGTATGTTCTACACACTACCAGAACAAGATACAACATCTGATGAAGCCATGGCTGCATTTAAAAAACAAACAATTTGTGATCAAAGTTAATGTATTGGCGTGCAGACACACTTTCAGACAATGAGTGGAACATGCTGATAAAACTGAGCCAATATGTCACTGAGCTCAGAGCTTTAGTTGCTCCATGTGGTTTTGGACTGATGGAAAATGAACTATAAAATATCAACTCATTGCTAATGCCTGTCTCATTGCTGTGAAAGATAATTTACTGCTGGAGGAGGACCTCACACTAGACAAAGCTCTAACTATCACATGTCAAGAGGACACAGTTAGAAATGCTACACTGCTCTCAGCTGCAAGTACAGTCCCGCCTGCACCTGTACAGGCTGTAAATGTAGCAAATGCTTGTTTTTGAGGGAAAAGGACGCAAACAGCTCAAACACTTGGACCTCTACATGGACCTGTTTATTATTGACAGGAAAGTTGTTAAGAGCAACATCACTGCTTCAGATGTGGATCAGATAAACACCTTGCTAATGATAAAAAACTATCCTACTGCTGAAGTAAATTGTGTTAACTGCAAGAAAAAGGGACATTACATGAAAGTATGCAAATCACCAGTGAGAGAAGTGCTTGTTCCTGAGTTAGCAGTACTGTGTCTGAATGATGTTAAGTTGATGGCTGCAGGATTTGATAAAATCACTTGCAAAATGAACCCTGAACCCAGACCTGATTAAGGCACAGCTGATTAACATCATTGGTGGAGAAGTGACTTTCATTAAAGAGGATGATGCAAAGGAACCTCCCACTGACATTAAAACATGCATAGTGAATATTGTTGATCCTACTTCAGGCCGCCATCTTGGATGTGTTGAAGGGTTTGTCTACAAGGTTCAAGTAAGTGACACAGTACAACCTGTACGCTTTGCGTTGATCACTGTGAACCTAAAAAAAGTGTGATAATGGACTGTCACCCTCTGCCTCATATGGAGGACTTGTTCAAAAACTGTCTGGTGTCACACATTATAGCCAGATTTGTTTAAGCTCAGTTTACCACCAGTTGCCTCTCAATCATGACCCCTGCAGTCCTACTGATTCTATAACACAAGGGACTTTTTAGGTTCACACGTGTTCTTTTTGGACTTGCTTCAGCACCATCTACCTTCCAAAAGATGATGCACACAGTTCTGAAATATCTGCTTGAAGTACCAAACTATTTGGATGACATTATAGTGTACGCACACTCTAAGAAACGAAAGATGAAGGAGATTTGTGTGAGGATACAGATTCATGCTCAGGACTGATCATCAAACCCTCACCACTTTAGTGTTTAACTAAAGGGGTCACTTCCAGCTAGACTGATGTGTTTCCAGTAGGACTTGATTTCAGCGATAGCAGAATTCTCTCCTCTCCTGAGTGCACTTAGCCTTGCTGATTTTAAAGCTGAATATGAAGACTGTCCTGAACTTACAAAGCTGTGACAAATCATCCACTCCTAAAGTGGCCTAAAGTGATGAAGCACCTTCCAGAAGAACTGAAACCTTACTTCCCCATGAACTGGCCATAGAGACAGCACTGATATTCAGAGGAAAACTTCTCATAGTTCCCAAGTCTCTGTGAGAAAAGGTTCTGCACCTGGCTCATGAAGGACACCAGGGTGTTGTTCGCACTAAATAATACCTCAGAAAACTTTACTGGTGGCCACATATGCACGATTTGGTCTACACAGTCCTGTCATCATGCACCATCTGTTAGGCATGTGACAAAACTGCTAGTGTTTCGCCTACACCATTACAACCTGTCAAGTTTCCAGAGGATCCTGTTCAACACATTGCTGTTGACATTGTGGGTCCATTTGAACATGGAGGTTATGACTGCAGGTTCGCCATCACCCTTGTTGATTGTTTCAGCAAATGGCCTGAAATAGCATTTACTCCTAATGCTAAAACATCCATCCATCCATTTTCTTTA
>JAOXNZ010000054.1:27180118-27191753 GCA_028566095.1 Kryptolebias brasiliensis | reverse complement strand
AAAGGAAGCCATCTGTCAAAAGAGAGAAACCAACATTAAACAGAGGAGGAGGTCTCAGATTTCAGCCGAAACGTTTGTACCGTCCATCCAATTTAAGTCTGGGGTCTTAAAAGTAGTTGTCCATGTAGGTCTCAGCACGAAGGCCGAAGGACAGCTGAAATATTGACAAAATCTCCATGTAGCGTCCTTTGGCCCAGCTTAGATTTCACATGAAGCTCAAGCAACACATTCTATAAACACTGCTATGAGCTAACAGTCTTAGAGAAACCCCCAACTCTGACCTTCACATTTATTTATTGTTGGTGCCACAGTACACTTAGTGGAAACCCCACCCTGGATCCATCACCATGTGCTCTTAGACGATGATCAACGCTCGCACAAACCATGAAATGATCATGACAGGATGGCACTATTGCATTTAGAGGAGTTCTTTTTTGGCACAGTACATATGGTGATTTCAGTGCTGCCCTGAATGTGTTAAAAGGTGACGACGTTTCCACAAGCCTCTTTGTCTTTGCGATGCCGAGTCTCTTTTCCACCTTCCTCAAAAAAAACAACAACAAAAAAACACGTCATCTGGGTCTGGTTTATTAACCCACAGTGGCAGCTTCAGGTTAATCCCGTCGAACAAGGCTGTACCAGATGAGTAGAAGAAATCCAGCGGTTTCCTTTAAAATGCCAGTGGTGCAGTTTTTTGGGTGAAACAGACAACAAACATACATTCAGGAGGTAAATGACAGTGTTTAGGCCTCAGAGGACAAGCTCCTATCCGTTTTTTTTTTTTTTTTTTTTGTCCTCCAACCGCAGGCTCTCATGAAGCACAATTTTCCGGCTTTCCTCGCGTTTCATTACATTTCTCCTCGCACATTTACTCGGCAAAAAAAGGGAACAAATGTGCTGAATCACAATGGAAATGCGTTACAATGCATGAATTTCACCTAAACCTGAACTTCTGGTCACCGTGTAGCTGGAGCTTGTGTGCATAATACCAGAAGTGTGGAAGCCACCTTCTGCAGAAATTGTGCAAGAATACTCAAACAGGGTTGGGCAACTATCAATACTTCTGATCTGACAAACATCCAGACTGGAACATTTCATGACGCACACCTAAAGAGACACTTCCACAGCAGAACAACGCATTCTGTGCATGGTTTTATGAACTGTATCCCTTTATTACCCCAGCCCTTTGCTCACACAGACACATGATGTTAGTGGCCATGAGAAGTATTCAAAAATAGATTGATATAATCATACATAGTATTAGCAGCTGCCATGGTTTTGTGGCTGAAACTGAAAGTGTTGCGCTGCCCTCTGCTCCACAGCAGCAGACCAGACCAACCTCTGGCTTTGGAGTGGAAATGGTCGAACAAAATGACCTCCGCGCCGACCACAGAGCTAAGATGGCTAAAATAAAAGATGCGCCGTGACGAGGGAGGATGTCGGGGTTTCCTCTCCTTTGCTTGGAGGCCTGTATCGCTCATGGAAATGCGGGACGTTCTGGGAAGTTTGTGCTCTCATACGATAGAGTCCTTGATCTCGGAGCCTAACCTCACTCTGGGCCGAGGGCACGTCGGGGAGTACTCCACGTGGCTCTCCTTCAGGTTGAGCGGCCGCCTGTCGGAGGACTCGGAGAAGCTCTTGCTGTTGTCCGGGGACGACTCGTGCGTGGGCGTGCTGCAGATGTAGTTGTCATTTAACGTCTGGTAGCCCTTGTGGTCTGAAGTAGAGACGGGGATAGTGTTGCTATTGAGGGGTAAGCTCTCCGTGGGCTTCCCGACTATCCTCGGCTTCTTCTGCTGCATGTTGGGGCACTCGCCCTGCTTCAGCATGGACTTCATGTGATCGCGGTTCCTGTAGATGACGAACAGCGAGAACACCACGAGGGAGAACGCCAACAGAGCGCACACCACGATCAGCTCGTTCCAGTAGGTCTTGGTGTGGACCTGCTCGGAGCGGGACTCGCCGGGCAGGATGATGGTCTCCTCCGGAGCGAAGTGGGGCGTGCGCGAATGTCCGATCAGAGTGGTGCTTTCCTGGCGGGGCTCCGCCTTCACGCAGTAGTTCGCCAGCAGCTGGCGGAAGCCCTCCTCCTCTGACCAGCACTCGTACGTCTCCATCCGGTCGGACTGAGCCACCACTACCAGGTTCCCCTCTGGGGTGGCGTACAGGAACTGGCTGGAGCCGTCACTGTAGCGCCACTTCCTTTGAGCCAAGTTGGACCGCAGCTTACAGGGCAGGACTCGAAATGTGTTAGCGGGGATTGTAATGAGCTTGCAGCGGGAGCCACCTGCAGAAAAGAAAAAAAAAAAAAAACAATCATTGATGCTTTAAATTACTTAAACTGAATATTGCACCCTTTTCTGAATAGAAGTAAATTATTATTATTTTTATGCTCTTTGTTTTTTTCCTTTCACTTTTTTTCATTGTTTTAGGCATAAAACAGATCTGCGTAGCCACAAACCCCCTACCTTAAAAGGAGTTCTCCTGCCTCCCTTAAGATTGATCTTGTTTCTAATTCAGGCCGTTTTTCTTTATCTCACTTCTCTACATCATCATGAAACACATTTGTGTTATGGAAGTGGGGGAAGAGAGAAAGCAGCATAAGCGGTGATTATGTGTTGAAATCGACAATTTTCTCCAAAAAGCTAACTGAAGAGTTTCTGATTAGACCAGTATTCCGAGTACAATTAGACCAACAAGGAAACCGAGTCCTGAATAAAACATCACGGTCAAAAAAGGAGCTCCAATAAAATATCCACAGCAGATGAAACAGTCTGGTAGCTTTCTGTCTCCATCTTTACCCACCAATGCGCAACATGCCTCGGTGGGAAATTAAAGGAATTGTTTCAGAGTGGAGTTCTGTGGAAAACAATATCTTACCTGTCACAGATAGCTCTTTGAACGGCCTCAGTTTGGAGAAACCGAGTTTAATTCTGACTGGATTGATGAGCTAACTGCCAGTTTGAACAGAACCAACGGTAAAGTTGATCGCCACCATTTTAAAACTACTCATATCTCAAAAAAAAAAAAACGCCCCAGTTGCTGCCATTTTAGAAATCTTTTCCGTGCTGTCAGTGTCAAATTACATGGTTATTCCAGCTAAAATATTATGCTATAACTGAATGCTACAGCTAGCTGTTGCTGCTGCTGCTATTCTTACAAAAAAATAAATAAATAAAAATCTTTATAAAAATTGGTGTAAAGGTATGAAGCTCGGTCTGCTCAGAATTAAACTATTTCTCTAAACTGAGGCTGATCAAAGAGCTACAACAGGTAAGATAATTGTTCATAACCTTTCCACAGAACCGCACTTCAAAAGATCTGAACTACCACTTTAAGTCCCATTTAACAGATATGTATATGTACTATATCCCTAATAGTTTTTAAGCAATAATTTTCCAGATATTTTTCTTGTGTGGGGCTAGAATAAGAGTGACCCAATGACTAAAAATATTTCAAACCATTTGTTTGCAGGTACTTGTGTACGGTACGTGCAGTACATGTTAGCTGTTGGCTAGACGTGTGCAGAGCTTGTTACCCGACTGCTTTCAGCACCGATGTGTTCCTTCAGCCCTAAATGTGTGTTTGTGTGACAGGCAGCACACACTCACGAGCAGCTGCTGGTCTGGCAGATCTGGGGCTGGAAACTGTCGTGTTGCAAATCGCTGATGTGTCAGCCTCCTCCACGTCCTGCTGCCAGTGGCTGCAACAAAACGGAGCAAACAAATCAACAGGGTGAGAGCCAGTGACTGGAATGACAGGCGCCTTATATTAAAAAAAACACCTTTACGCTCAAAGACTTGTTTTAGAATCTGTTAACGGCGCCGTCTTCACGACCAAGAGACAAATTCTTCTTTTAGAAGCAGCTTTTTTTAAGCACTTTGGCTACTTAAATCATGAATTTCTCTGATTTTTTTTTCCATCATATGACTCTGTTGAGGAAAAATAAAGTGCAAAGTGTCCTGTTATTTCTTCTGGGGCAACATTTCTGTTGGGCTGAAGGACCAGCCGGGGTGGATGATTTGACATTTGTTGTCCTCAAAGGCAGAATCCTCCCGGCTTTTATTCAGTCACCAACATGAGGCACATATTCACAGATGTTGTGAAATGTGTTGTCTGAATAGCTCTATACGATCTCATTTTGATTTAAAATATCCAATAATATCTATTTTTGGTTAAAAACCTGCAGAACTTCTCAAATTAAAGATGTATCACGCTGAAGACGGCAGACCTCTTCATGCCTAAAGCCGCCACTGTCCACGTGACGTGACGCCACTCCTCCGTCGAAGCACATTTCAAACTACGGCACCCCGCGTGGGACGTCTCACCTGTCAGGCGGGGCCATCCGGACGTCCCGGCACAGCCGCCCGGTCCAGGCGCAGTAAGGGTCTCTGGACAACACGCACTCGCCGCAGCTCAGGTAGTTGGAACAGTTGGCCACAGGAACCTCCACCAGGCCCGAGTACGACGACACGAACAGCAAACCCTGCAGAGGAGCAGAAAAAGCACACAACAAACATGAGTTTGAAACCTAAAGGGGGATGAGGGGAGGAGGATACTTTCTGCATTCGGTTGTGGGTTTCTGATTTCAAAAAGAGATGACATCCTGAAACTATTCCTTCAGATAAACAGAAGAGTATAACGACCACAACGCGCTGACTCAATCATTTCAACTCTGTTATCATGCGTTTGCTCACATCATGCTCACAATTTCAACACTTGCTTTAAAACACTTTTTCTTCTCCATTTGCTCCCCCCCCCCAGCTTTAAACAGTCTAATTTCTACATACGTGTTACATAAATTCACCTCACCAATGAGATGCAACGGATTATCTGGTTTGAAGCCAGTTTCTTTGCTTTAAACTGATAACATGTGGATACTGTGTTTGTTTGACCATATTTGGAGCTCAGACTTTACTCACATAAAATCACTTCTTGCTTTATTAGGATTACATAATTGCAGATGAGATTACAGTTTGGCAGCTCAGACTCGAGGAGAGGTCTTTACGTAACAATGAGAGGGGGGAAAAAAAAGTAATGAAATTAAGCTCTGGGTAAAGCACCAGAGAGTATAATAAACTCTCTCTTCCAGACAGAGCTATAACTTACAGCTAACTCAGTGAAATGGTCCCAGAAGAGAAAAAATATCTGCAGCCAGTTTGGAATGATTAAAACACTTAATATACAAACAGATTCAAAGGGGACTTTAGAGGCTTTTGCAGATGTATATTAAGCTACAATGAATGCGTCTTAATTTGGTTCTGTTGCGTTATTTACCCGCTGAGGGTCCAGCTCGATGTGCTGCACAGGCTGAGGCTCTGCAAACAGAATCATCTCCTCGATGATGTGCATCTTATCGTTGGCGTTGATGGCCTTGTGAAGCTTTCCATCGTCTGGGAGACAGAAACAGTGGGAGTGCCTTACAGTACATGCGGTTTGCAAGGTGGGACAGCACATATGCATAAAAGGCATGGTGCGTTTTGGAGAAAAAAGAAGAAAAGAAAAAAAAAAAAGCAGCACCTGTTCCAATGAAAAGCACGTCGTAAGCCCTCTCCATGCCCTGGATCTTGTGCACGGCGATCTGCGTGTACCGCACGCTGCGCTTCAGCAGCAGCGGCGCGCTGCGGATCACGCTGTCCATCAGGAAATGGTCCTTCACGAAGTTCAGCACTTTGTCAGGCATGTGCAAGGATGAGTGGATGCCCATTTGCCTGGCGGCGTTGGTCACGCACTGCGGGAGAATGAGTTGGAGATTTAAAAAAAAAAAAAAAAAAAAAAACCAGAAAAACTAGAGTTTAAGGTTTTGCCAAATGTTATAGTTTTGGATCTGCTAAGCTTTCATGGTAAAATTATTTCATGGTTGAATCTCATAAGTATACATGTAGAAAACCATCAGAAGAATGTAATAACTATTGCATTTATAGTTTGAAAGGTTTTCTTAAAAACACTTTTTGATTACGTTGAGAAGTGCAAAACCACAAACATGACTAGCCTTTATCTCTTCTTTCTTGCCACATCTTCTCCGTCTTCCCACCCACACTAACTCATTTTTTTTCCTCTCTTCACTGTTGCAGACTGAAATGTAGCTCCTTACATCACAAAGTAAAACTTGTTTTGGTTACCAACTACAGATAACTAAAATATAAAAAATTGCATAACCTAAAACATATTCAAAAGAATAGTTTTGCATCTCCTTAGTAACCTTTTAGTGTTGCATTCCCTTTTTTGTCAGAAAAGCAGAATTCAGGTTGGGAGTCACAGGGTTTCTGTTCCTCTATGTCCAAACACACTTTTGAAGAGACGTTTCCAAATGAGCAGTTTTTAAAAACAGTATTACATAACACCAGATTTAAACTGATATGTGCTTAGTCAATCCCAATGTTTGTGGCGTATGACTGTGTGCTCTTGCTGACAAAACAGCAGAGAGGTCACATGCCTCCGTTTGAGTCTAACACACACACTCATTAGGACCTCCAGCTTTTTCATATTCAGACAGTGCTAAACATTTACTGTGGGAATGGCCACGTTACCTAAGGGGAAGTAATCTAACAGTTCTTGGTGAGGCCCTGCTTTGAATCCTCACCCGGTAGAGACTTCAGTGTATGTGATCCGCTGGGTTAATCTGGCCGACAGATGGGGCAGGCTGTGGGTAAGCAGGGGTAAGCAGGGGCCGTGTACTGCGATAGTGCTGGGACGGCACTGGGACGGGCCAAGCCGGATGCTGTGACTATGACCTATATTAATAATTTACACACAGGATCTCCATGCTGCACAGACCGGGAGCCCTAATTATCATTAGCAACACTAGCCAGGAGACATCCAAGCTTCTAGCAAACTGCCAAGTGTGAAGATCAGGGACTGACAGAAACTTGGCCATCTCTTTTGTTGTCAACACATTCTAAATGTCTATACTAAAGAGAAAAAAAAAAACAAAAAGAAAACACACCTTAAAAAAAGAAAACATTAAAAATGAAAACCTGTAAGTGTTCCACTCAAAGTAGCCATATTTAGGAGTCCAACAATTTCATTTAGCCTACATGTGTTTTTCTCCACAGATCTCTCTTATTCAGAGTGATCTATCATTTCCATGACAACAGTTTGATGGTGAACAACTAGTCATTTCCACATCATTTTAAGTTAGACAGGAGAACAGAACTGCCAACTGTTCAAGTTGGCAGTAACCAAAGGTGAGATGAGGATGTTTGTTCGTTATAGCACAAGAAGGTCGTTAAGATTCTGGCTGCAGACATACTTATCTGATGTTGTCATTAATGTTGTCTAACAACCCCCATCCTGTTTTTCATCCACAGAAAGAGCCACTAATATACACTGGAGACAGTTTTCAGTAATAGATTCATCTGAATCTGGTACTTCAGTCAGTACTTGTGCTGTAAAAAATACTCATCACCATCATGTCCTCAACGCTCTTCATGATAAAACCAAAAAGACAGTGCAGACAAGACTGCAAATGGCTGGAGATGATGACGCTGGGTTAACTTAGTTAGCAAAACAATATAAATCCAAAGTGTTTTGCATAACAAGCATCAGATGCATCTGGGACTTCTAGGAGTCTGCATTCAGTGAAAGGGGAGGAGATGAAGGACGAGAGAGAAGGATGAAGAGGAGAAACGCTGCAGTATAGTTGGGGGTTGGGAGTCGGAACAGCAGGCAAGACTAGACCAGACAGTCTCTGTCTTTCTGACCCCCCATTTGAGTCTGTGTGTGTGTCCAAGTGAGTGTCCCCTCTCCCCAGCCAGACAATAGAGAAGGCCCTGTGTCTGATTGGGGTCAGCTGGTGGCTGCCGAAGGGAGGAGGGGATGGCGGTGAGAGATTGGGGTAAAGGAGAGGGGGTGGGTGGTAGGTATCAGACACCACTGTCTGATTTGTGTGTCTGGACTGGGCTGGAGAGGGACCAAAAATCAGACACCCCCCGAATCGCTAATGAAGAGAGGAGCAGGATGTGTTCAACCAAAGCTTCTCTTTCTGACACCCACAACCCCTGGTGCTCCTTGACTCCTCACTGTGTTAGTTTAAGTGCATTAAAAAGTTATAAAAATATATAATAATCACAAGACAGTATCCCAGTAACAAACTGCAGAAAAAAACTAATCAAGAAAATTAATCTTTGTGAGCTTTTGTGAAACAATATTTCCATTTTGATGTATCAAACTTTTAGGGTTATACAAATCACTAATGTACCTAATGTACACATTTATCCATTTAGTCCACAAGTATAATATGCAACTGTATATTTCTTTTCTTCTAACTAAACTAACATTTGTGTGATAGTTCCTCTCCTTGCTGACTTCATATTCATCTCCATTTCTTCAGCTCTGTTAATCCTTGTAATTTCCTGTGATAAGGTCAGACTGAGTACAAGGATCTGTTAGGGCACAGCCAGCAGCCAAGGTGGCACAGCCTGGGAATTTACCTCCCTTTGACAGCGTAAACTAGAAGGTACAGTACTAACAGTTAAACTGATCTGGCTCAGGATATGAGTGTTGACATAAATCATCAATCCATTTTCTATAACTGCTTTATGCTGCTCAAGGCAGGGTAAACCCTGGACAACTCGTCACTCAAATAGAGGAACACCACACGGGACAAATTACAGGGTTTGTACATAGATGTAAAAATATGTTTAAAATGCACTGGACAGTAAGGAAGGTGATCTAATTGAAACTATTGTCAAACTGATGTCTTCATCTGAACAAGAGTTAAAAAAATTATATATAAATAGGAATGCATCAATACCATATATATATTTAATTTTTTTTACATTTGAGTACTTGTAGAGTACCAATACAAGCATTAATAAATGCCATTAAACTTCTCACAATTACTTTGAAAATGAGAGGCATTTACTTTTTGTGTTAACTCCTCAAACAGAGCCAGAACAGCAACAGGTTTTACCAAAGGCATCTATTGGTGAGTGGCGAGACTGTCGGAAAGCTTGTGCTCAGATCTGTATATTCCCAGGAACCTCTTCTGCTCAATGAAAGACTGTAGCCGTTTCCCGCTGATATTATTAACTCTTTGAACTCGGCATCTTGTTGATTTTTTAGATGTTTTCATCAACTTGCTTGTGTTGAAAGAGGTAGAATTCTTCCCTCCTCTTGACAGCTTAGCTGAGTATAATTTGTAGTCAGCTTTACTTGTGTCACCATCATTCACTTTGAAATTCCTCCACACGGCTTCTTTTTCTTCTGGAGTTTCCTTGGCAGTTAGCAAACAGCTTTATAGTGCATTACCGGCACCAACTGGTAAAAAGTGTGGATGAGAACAGCCAACTCTACCACCTGACTGCTCAACTGAGAGGTAAATGACATGCTGCTGTAGAGTGATGTGGGAATACTTTTTCTGAGTACAAGTGCAAGCACACGGTATCGAACAGATACCAAATACTGGTATCTGTACCCGTGCATTCTGAAAACATATACAAGCACAAACATATTAACATATGAACAGAGTATCTGGTACTTAAAAGCCAAGTGATGGTAGGCAACACACTCCTGCCTGTCAATCACAGATGAATCCTATACCTTCATTCAAATACAATTAGAGAATCAGCTGATGGTCACACAGACTCTTGTTTCTACTGCCTTTCTGCATGATATGCAGATCAATAAAACCATCATCCAAAGTCTCTCACTCAGCTGAACATTTTCATAAAATCCGAAATGCAACCACACTTCAGATTTGCTGCTCTTCAGAACCTAAAAGAAATCCCTGGTGCAATTTTATTGCCTTTTTGCTTGCATTTGGGATGGTGTCTGTTGAATGATCAAAAACTTCCCAGAATTTCATTTAGCGTGGTAATTAAACTCAGTTTTAACTGTAATTCTAATCATGAAAAATTTTACTATGATAAATATGAAAACCAGTAACCCATTCATCGCTCCACACAATAAGTGTATTCTTGTATTAGAACATCAACTTTTCTGTGAGAAACAGCAAGATGTCAGGAACATAAAAGTAAATTTAAATCCCCACCGCTCAAAATTCTTCCTTTAATTTTCAACCTTGCAGTCTTCAGAGCCAACCAACACTGACTGATCACTCGAGGAAACTCACCCGAGCTCGCACAATTTTCTCTGGAGCCACCAAAAACTTTCCCCACATATGCAGTAACGCTATAAAAACTAGAAAACCTGACTTTTCATTTGCCTCCTCATGTCTTACAGGTCTCATAGGAAAATCATTTCACAGAGTCTTTACAGGAGTCTCTTGTGATGTCTTCATTCCTAACCTAGAGAACAGAAGCTAAATTGCAGCTTTCAGCACTTTTTACATTCAGCTTTATTTATCACAGATGATGCTTTTAAATGCAACAACCACAACTACAGTATAAGACAAAAGGAAAATCATTGTGACAGTATTCAGGTCATTTTCAAGTAAGCGCTGCTGCTGTTCTGCCAGAGTCCACTTGTGGTCACAGACTATTTGAATGTCAAGGGATCATGCAAAACATTTCCTTTTCTTGTATATGGTATGAAAATGGTTGACTACTGCTACCAGCCTTACAGAAAGACTTTAAAATGTTGCTTAAATTACTCAAGTTCCAGTACTGAAATAATCTCAGAGGGATCTAAACCACCCCCACACCAGTGCCACCCCTTTACCATGTAAGCCTCTTCAAAATCCAAGGAAAACCCTGCAAACCACTTAAAGAGACGTGTTATTATTCCTCTGTCTGGGTGTTCCTGCTCACATAAACAAATGGATTAACAGAAATCTGACTAAACAGCGGGCGGTACAGCATTTCTGATTTTGTTTTTGGCTTGTCTTACTTTGTACAATGCAATGTGCCATTTGTAATTTCAAAGCATGCGGGATTTACAAAGAGTAATAAACATGCCAACCATTTCATTTGTCTGAAATCTGGGAAAAAACAAATTGACAACAAGGAGGAAGAAAAAAAAGCTGCCTTTGTACGATTTGCCAGTGTGTCTGGACAATGTCTTGGTTGACTGTAAGATATCCCAACCATTGCTTCAGACACAGACAAGCTTTTTAACATCTCAGACAGTCAAACAGTGTGTAAATAGATGCTGACCGAGACACCAGACTACTACCCCCCTCAAAAAACATCACCACTGCACACATACTTGACGGATGGCCTGTCTTCAAACACACTAGAACGACAAATCTGCCCTAGTCCCAAGGGCATTTTGGGAACTTGGGATAGAGGTCTGGTGAGTGTGTGTGTGTGTTGGGGGTGCAAAATCTAGACACAAAGGAAGTCCTGGCAGCCTGTAAAGAAACTGTTGGGGCTGTAGAGCTGAACAGGAAGAGTGGTGCTAGGATAAGTGAGGGACAGAAACACATTTATTACACACTGGACTTTGGAAGCTGCTGCATTACATTAACCTGTACAGCTAAAGGAAGCCAAGCTGCAGCTCTGGGTTGCATTTTGCTGAGAATCTGTAGCTCCAAGGTTTGTCAGTTTAATTTCAGACACACTGGGTAACACAGCTGCCAGACAAGAACATTGAGTTTTAAAGAACTGAATGGACATCAAGCTGATTTAATGCCAAAAAACACAAAAAAAGATGAACAAAAACGCCATGACAGATCTTAGTCCTGCTGTGCTAACATGGTATAAAAAATAGGTAAACATCCTGGACACTGGTG
>JAOXNZ010000054.1:27080411-27094719 GCA_028566095.1 Kryptolebias brasiliensis | reverse complement strand
AAGATATTTCCGATTATTGAAGTTAAATGGGAAAAAATATTACTTTGGACTTGTGGTAAGGTGGTTGTCCTGCAGTGGTAAGACTGAATCAGTGATTCATATATAAAATGCAAATATAACAGCAAACATGTTGCGTCAAAGTTTGAATGAAAGAGTAAACTGACCACATCAATATCAGTAATAACTTTCATCCAATTATTATTTCAAAAATCAATCAATAATGTATCATGAGTGTCCTCTATTTTGAATCCAAACTCCTTTTTTGTCTTTGAGCATATAAAAATAAAACAATGTTTTGTTCAAAAGTATGAAGTTGTTGCTAAACCTAATCACAGTCTTGAACATGAATTTATCCTGAATTTCATAAAGACAGGCAAACATCCAATGTAAGTGTGGACACCCAACCACCCCTCGGTCTCTTACAGTGGACAAATATGAAGCACTTGTGCTCTTTAATGAAAACACTGGACCACCCAGAACTTCCAGTTTAGTGCTGCTGACCTCAGCGGCTGATGGATGAAGCTTATTCACATCAAGCTTTAACACCTTCAGCTCGTCAACAGAAACACCCCCCCCCCCCACACACACACACACTTCAATAGTCAATACAAGCTGTCTACAATCTTCTAAGACAAATGGACAGACTTCAAACACATACATACACAATCTTCCAAAAGATGTGGGAGTGGGAGGGTGGGTGAGGAGGGACAGTCGATAGAGGCAGAAAGACCTAACTTCAGCTCTCTTTCTTCATACACCCACACCCCTCCCTCTCTTTTTTCCTCCCAAAACAAATGCACAGTCCTCATCTAGAGAGAAATACTCAGCGTCAGGGTGACGGCTCCATTTACTCCTGTGGGGATCATTTGGGTCTTTTCAGGCCCTGTGTGTGTGTGCATTTGTATATGTGTGTAGGAGGAGGGGGGGGCACAAGGAATGAAAGGCATGGGGCGCTGTCAAATAGCCCCCCGCTTTTAATGGCCCAGCTGCATCATTACCTAGCACACATACTGGGCCCAAATAGACTGAGGGAGGAAGAGGAGGAGGATGACAGACAAGTCTATCAAACTAAGTATGAAAAGAGTGAAGGGAGGGCTGGGGGTTATTACCTAGTGAACACTACAGAGTTGGTGGAAGTGAAAGAAAAAGCATGAGGAGGAGGAGGAGCTGGAGGGGACAGACAAGCCGTTAACTACAGTACAAGGCATGTTCGAGAGCTACACACTCATTGTGACACCACAGCCACCAAGGGCCTCCAGGGAAGTTTTACAGTGGCTCCTTGTCATCAACAGTGGTGTAAGGCCCCTGTCGCTGTCAGGTGTGTGTGTGTGCTGAAAGCAGGACCTGAATGACCACACATCTTCATTGTAAGGCTGATGGCAACGTGTGTGGGAGAAATGTCAGGTGCTGCTTGTTCACTCACGTGCTGTATTACATAAACTCTGAAACAGTGGCCTTAATTTGCCCATGCCTGGGTGTGTGTGTGTGTGTCACCAAAATATCTCATGAACCACGGAACACATTTTAATGAAAGTTGCAGAAAGTAATTATCTGATGTACATCTACAACAGATTAACTTTTCGGGTCAACCTGATTCAAGATGGCCACCACAGCCAGCTGGCCTTAAAAACATAAAAATGGTTATAATTTAGTCAGTTTTGCAGATATTGTGGTAAACTTTGCTGTGACAGTAGCTGATAGTCACTCATAACACATACTCCAAGTGCAACTGACTGTGCAAGATATTTGCCAGAAACTTACAACAGCTGATAAACCTTTAGAGTAAATCTAATTTAAGATGGCCACCACAGCTAACTTACCTCAGCCAACACCAAAATGGCTACAACTAAGTCAATTTAACAGACATTGAGCTAAAATTATTCCCAAAACATACTCAGAGTGTGGCACCTATGAAATATAATTTTAAATGCTGAACAAAATTCATATTAAATTTCCACTAGAGTTTCACTAGAGTTTCTTGTGGAGATTTAATCTGAGTTTTCTTCAACAGTGTCTTTCTCTTTGCCTCTCTCCCATAAAGCTCCGACTGGTGAAGAACCTGGGCAACAGTTGTTATTTGTGCAGTCTCTCCCATCTCACCTGCTGAAGCTTGGAGCTCCTTCAGAGAGCTCACAGGTGTCCTGGTGGTCTCTCTTTCTCTATTCTCCTTCACGCTCACTCAGTTTGTGCGGACAGCCTGGTCTTGGTAGATTTACACATGTCCCATATACCTTCCATTTCTTCCATTTCCTAACTGATGATGGATTTAACAGAACTCCTGGGATGTTTAGGGCCTTGGAAATCCTTTAGTATCCATTCCCTGACTTGTACTTTTCAATAATCTTTTCTCTGAGTTGAATGAGGACAGTCACTTTAAAGTTTGTAAATATTTATGCAATCACTTTATTACATTACATTTTTTAATTAGTATTACTTTGTAGAATTTGTTTCATTTTGATATTGAAGGAGTTTTTTATTTTTTTAAAGAAGGCCAATTTATATTGACCATGACTGAGGTATGACAGCAGCAAAAGCATAAAACATTCAAAAGAATGAATACTTTTATAGGCACTGTATGTAAGTGCAGTAGATCAATGACTGTCCCCAAGAAAAAGGAGTCAGACACCAAATGTTTCAAAAACTTAAAAAAAAAACCTATTCTGTCATCTTGTGAAGTGGGATGTGTCAGAGGTGTTGATTTGGAACAAGGTTTATGTAACATGAGCAACATGTTAGCTGTTTAATGTTCTGAAGCTGAAGGGTTATGTGATCTATTACTGTACTATCTACTGTACTGTACTTCTACAGCTGAGGGGAGCAGAACAGACAATGCATGGTGATACAGTGACCTGCAGGCAGCCATGTTCCACTTGCTCCTCTTTTTTTCAGAAAGGGTTTCAAGATTGATTATGCTTGGCGGAATTGATCCAGTACTGCAGCTTTCATTCTGCAGTGTAGAGAAGTTTTATACTCAGTAACAACTGTGAAATGTGAAATCTTTAAAGTAACTGTCTTTTTTTTTTTTTTTTACATTGTATCAGAAAGAAAAAAAATACTACAGTCAGGTTGAGCTTGGCTTTATGTTGGTGCATAAATTATAAATACATCATTGTGCGGTGAAAGGAATATTATGACTAACAAGACAGCAGCTTGTTCATCAACTCTTCTGTAGAAGGAATGTCAATAGCAACAGACACCTACGAGCTCCACCATCCTGCTGTTCTGAATCTTATTTTACTCTCCCACATTGCTTCCAAGATACCCTTCCTCCCCCCCAACCCCATCCATTCTGTATTTCCATCACTCTCTCTTTCCATCATCTACATCCATCCATCTCTTGTAGAAGCCTCTCAGTGGGGCTCGGACTCTTGTATGCGAGGCATACTTGGGCCGTGGCGTCAGTTTGGAAATGAGGCTCGTTTGCATTTAAACAGTCTGCTCTCTGGGCACTTGGTAAACTTGATGAGAGGAAGATGGAGGGGTGGGGGGTGGCAGAGAAAGTAAGGGAGTAAGTGCACCACTGTGAGAGAGTGGGGAGCGAAAAGAGGGAGTGTGTGGAGAACAGTGGCTAATATAAATTCATTATGTAAATCCGCCGCTCAAACAAATTGACAGGCGGGTATTACACCCGAGAGGAGCTGAATCAAGAGCATGAAAGCATTAGCTTCATTCACCCTTGACCTCCAACCTTGACCTGTTCACCGGAGTGTGCCTGTTATGCATACTAACCACTAAGGAGTGGCCCGCACAGAAACATCACCTCACATTTTGTTTTCTTACAGCAGTAACTGAAGACAAAACCCTCCATCCTACATCTATGCTGGAATGTAAACTATGCTGAAAGAAAAACACCGGAGAGGAGTGCTTTTTCATTGAAGTAGACCCACATACCAAATCCAGACAGCAGCAGCTGCTGCAGGAGCCCCCTTTTCTCTTGACTATCTAAAAAAGAATATATGAATTCCAAATCCTAGAATAAAAAAAATAAATAAAAAAAAAAAAAATCTAACACTACAGCAAGGCAAGGGTCAGATAAGAACAGTGTGCTACTCAGATTATTCTTTTGAGAAATTCAGCTTCAATTTTCTAATTTTTATTCCATCTTGATCACCAAGCTACCACAGCCCCATTCTGTGAAACTATTAGAGATTTTCTGAAAACCTACAGCAGATGATGGATATAAAAAGTAAAAACAGGTAACGAAAAACACAACTCCAGAAAAAAACAAAGAAACAAACAAAAAAAAAGCATCCCAACTTAATTCTAGAGACAAAAAAAAGAAATCCACACAGGCCAGAACCAATCTGTTGATGACTTTTAAAGTGATGTAATATGAAAGATTACACACAATTCCCTGGTCATTACCTCACCAAGGAAGTTTTTTAGTAGTTTTGGTTTGTTTGTTTGTCTGTTCGCAAGATTACTTAAAACTAATAAACAGATTTTGATGACATTTCTATCTGAAAGTTTTGTGAAAATTTGTTCAGTGGTTCATGAGATTTATTGCAACCAGACAAACAGGGCTGATTCCAACAGTTTTAAGCAAAGTTCTTGTGCAATGAGTAGCACTTGGAGTATGTGTTGTGGATGACTGTCAGCTACATGTACACCAAATGTTAGCACAATATCTGTAAAATTGACTGAATTATAGCAATTTTGTGTTTTCTAAAGTCAGTTGGCTGCATTGACCCTCTTGAACTGGGTTGACTCTAAAAAGTTAATCAGTTATAGCTGTACATCCAATGTTATTTTCTGAACGTTTCATTAAAATTTGTCCAGTGGTTGATGAAATATTTTGCAGCGATGACCCCAAACAGTTAAAGGCAAGGCATACACACACACACACAAACACAAAAGCATGGGAAAAAACAATGATACCTGCCTTTGCCTTTCAGCGGTGGGTGATAATAAGTTCCAAAATTCCTGTATTCCATTTATTTTCAAGCAACTCAACAGCATTTTATGTTTGTCTCTATTTTAATCTGAACACATATTTTAAAACTCTATGTTTTCAGTTGGCAACAGACTAACACTGTTGTATTCTAAAAATCTCCCTTGAGAGGAAAATATGTATGTCTCTTTACAAGTGGGGACCAATAGAGTTCCCCTTTGATACGTTTTTCTTTCTGTTTTATACTCAGTTCACATGGTCATCTGCTGAGAGAGAAATTCTGTTACACTTCAGATCTTTGAAATGCTCTCAACAGCCTCCAATAACCTCATCTATCAATGACAATCGAGCAACATAGCCTTTTTTTATAGTTAGCATTTTGAAGATAAACTGGAGTGCACTCAATTTCCAAGACACTTCACCACCCTCAAACAATCTCTCACAAAGTGAAATACATTAGCCACATCTTTTATGTTAAATTCTCATGAATATCCAGAGGGAATTCAACAGTCACTTGAGTCACTTCTGCCCCTAATCAACCCTTTCTGGCTCAACAGGCGGTGTGTGTTTGGAGTTGACCATATGGAAGGATGGCAGTTTGTTGCCGTAACCTTTTTATCAGCAGTGTGATGAGGCAGGCAGCAGTTGCAGTCTGCAGGATCTGCAGCTGCTGTCAGCTTTAGTTCACCAGTTGCAGCCAGACACCGCTCAAGTCTCACCAGAGGGGGAAAAAAAAAAAAGTTTAACGGGCTTCAAGACCGCCATTGGGTTTATGAAGAGAGTGTGAGAGACAAAGACAGGGAGGACGAGAGGCGGCAGCATGAAGAACCAGCTTCAAAAAGCAAGAGCAAGAATAGGAAAGAAAAGTAAGAGAGAGGTCTTTACAAAAGCCTGCTTTCAGTGCTTTGCTTGGTGTTTTGCATGTTCTGTCCACTGAGAGAAAATCCCTTAACTGCCTGAGGTTAAAGCCTGAGGACAACAACTACACACTTTCTTTTATTTAAATCTTAATAAGATGTTAATGCTCCCACACAACACCAACCCCATTCACTTCAACAGACACCCAGTCCTCTCTATCACACGCATGTTTATGTCATGCAGACATAATCAATGGTCAGCTTTTCTGAATGTCACTGTCCGTCATCAGGTTTCACCATAAAGAATGCTGTTAAATCCAGGTGACCTGAAAGCCAACATAACTCAAACGCACACATCTGCTAAACTACTTCAAAAGGTAAATGATTCTAAAAAAAATGGAACAGGGGCCAGAATTTCTCTGAGCAGACTCTCCCGGGGCTAGTGTGTAAAATACAAATAAATAAATAAATAAATAAATAATGCTTGTGAAGCTTCATGGCTGTAAAGCACAATGTGTCTTGGAGAAAATGTAATTTCTCTCCTTTATCAACATGTATTTCAGCATTAAGGTTTATAGACAGCATTCTTCATTATTAGTACAAGTGTAGCATTTTATTTGGTACACAGATGCTGAGTAGTGACAGATGTTCTGTTTTACTTTTAAAAGGCATGTTTCTTTTATTACAGGTTCTGTCAATTACAGTATATTTATATCTAGCTTTATGTTGTCACACAAGGTCGACATTTGCCATGCTTCTTTATTTCTATGCTAGTTAAAATGTTTTTTCTTGATTTTTATGACAAGTTTTGGTTGGGATTTTGCCTGAGTCACTGTGCAGGAATGTTAAATGAGAAAAAAAAAAGATCATATGAATAGTCAAATGTAAAACAGTGTTACAAATGTAAAATAATAAGAATTTGACACAAATTAATTACGCTGTGGACAAAAAGAGAGTTTGTATGTATTTGACATCAATAAAGCACAAATTCAAGCCCACATGAAGCAATATTTTATTAAAATACAGAATATTATTTTGTCTACATTTAATTGCTATTAAAGAAGGAACCAGTGGGAGATATACACCCTTAAGAGTGAGATAGGTCATGGTTCTCAATCAAATTGTGTGGCATTCATTAAAAACTGTCAGACTGATAAAGTCTCACAAGGACTCAGTTTAGCCTTCACATGAACTGATAAATTAAAACTTTACTGTACTGATTAAATGGGCCTACTGTTATATCTGTTATTTTGGGCTTGTTTTAAAATAACAGATACATGCAAAATATTTTAAATACCATTGGAATATTGTTTTTCCATCTGAAACTGGTTTTATTCTTTATTAAATTCGGGGTTTGGAGCCTAGGAGCTGCCTGACTCTGGTGTCAGATTTTAGTCCGCCTCACTGAGGCAGAATACTTTCTGGAGTCAACGGATGCGCCACTTTCTGAGAATCCAATTCAATTTGTGTCAAAAGTCCAAACTTCAAACTTCACACCAGTTTTTAAATTGGAGGTGACAACAAATTAGTGAGTGTGGGGGTGAGTAATGAGATTTGTGATATTTATCGTGTTTGTATTTTATAGTTAGGGTGTAGTTTTGTGTGTTTCGTATTAAGTTGAGTCAGTTTTAGTGTGTTTGAAACAAGGAGGTGATTTTTGAACGTGGCGCTCCAGCTTCTGTTTGAGGTTCAGACCCAGAGATGGTGGAGCTGCATAGAAAATGACCAAAACAAGGAATATGTTCTACCTTTTTTTGGACAGAAACTGTTTATATGACTGGCACACAGGATTTATGGCAGTTTATTCTAAGTCTCTGCATCCATTTTCTCAGTGATTTGGCCAATCCATGTCAAACTGCACACTACAGCGTAGTGTAACGTAGGATAACAACACTGCCATTGAATTTCCAAAAGTTCCATTCAGTTAATGCTGCACACTGCACCCAATCCCATGAAGAAAACACTTAACAACAAAAAATGTGCTGGAGCATGATGTGTACCCATGATGCCCCCTTCACATTTCTGCCTGCCCCCTCAGATATACATGCCTAGAAGACTATTGGAGACCAGTTGGCGTCTCTAACACACAAGGAAATTGAGAACCACCAGGAATGTAGTGAGACATTCTGGAGACTCCCTTGGGAATGTTCTTTGTCAGATGGTCACAACCTAGTGAAACACTACCTTGAATCTTTAGTTATAAATCTGGCAATAGATTTTGTAATTATTTGTAAACTCACAAACTGTAGTTAACTTATGCAAGAAAAATATCAATTAAATTATCTGTAACTGTTGTTTTGTGTGCTGTTTGGCTTGGGATAATGATCTTAGCATCCAGCCCTTCACCATGTCCTGTCATTAGTTAACCTTGAAATGCTATTCAGGTACCAGGTCTTTACTGGTGATGTTGAAAAAAAAGTTTCACTATAAGATGTTTTATTTACTTTTGTTTGGACAATCCCATTCAGGACTTTGTGTAGACTATGTAATTAAGTGTAAAGTGAGTAAACTTTGAAGCTGTAGTTTAATAAATAAGAAACTGAACTCAGCGTATATATTAACTTTTACATGTGATCACCACAGTAGTGTTTGTATTTTTTAAATATCTACAAATCTGTTGAACCTCTGATAAATTAATTTTATAGTGATGCCTCCACACCCACTATCCATGACTGGGGAATGCTGACAGCTACATTGTACTATAAGTACTCATGTATGTCGTAAACAGTGCTTGAAATAATAGAGAAGCTGTAATAGATTCTTTATTGGATAATGTTCCTGATTTGGCTGTGAAAGATCCATGGTAAATCCTAAAATAATATTAGACTTCTTTTTTTTTGTTTGCCTGTTTGTTTTTTGTATTGACAAAGATGAGCTGGCTGTGGTACTGGTGTGAAGAAAGCTGAAACTGAATGCTCTAAACTGAACTTTGTACAGTATTGAAAAAAAAACAACTGCAATGTGGTTTTGTATTTTGTGTGTTGCTCAATATTAAATTATTGCTGTTGCCATTGTTTTATCAAATTTGTCTCTGGGTGATGTATAAGACTTTTTTTATGTAACAAAGTCTAAAATTAAATTGTCAGAAAAAGTCTGACTGGCACCCCTACTCTGAAGATGACAACAATGCCACAACACACGCAATGTCATGGTTCAATAAAAATCTGCTACCACGCACCACATTTGACAGCCATACAGTATGTAAGTTTGCACAAGCTAACATGACAAGTTGTAAAAATGACAACATGTCACCACAGATGTCCCCTGCTGGTTTCTTTAAAAAGTACCAGCCATACTGTATGATATACAGCAGATGTTTTATGTTAGGATGACTGAGGGGAAATGTATTTAGGAAAAGCCATCAGCTTACACCTCTGTCAGTTGTCACAACTGAAACTCAAAAGACATGTAAACACACAAGAACAGAGAGCATTGGGTGAACACCATCTACAACCTCTGGGAACACACTGTTGAGATTACTTTTTGGCCAAATTCATGAAACACCACTTCCTTAGAAGATTCCCTTCAAAAAGCCATGTAGACCTGCTCACAGTACATGCCACAATAAAAGCAGTGATGATGCACTCAACTGAAAGGTTTGGAAGGTCAGACCAAAAAAAGATGTCCTTCTAGGCATTTTCATAAAACACATCTGAGATGCCTTAGTGCAACTTCTGAATGGACCGAGGCTGCATGGGGGCTGAAACCAAGCAAGGTAGTAACAGAGCTGTAACAGTCGGTGTGAAAAGGTAAGCTGGCTTTGCGGCTCAATGATGTGATGTAGTGATGACATACGGTCTGTGCGACCACTCGGCTGCTGTATTTAAAAGCATAAACAAATTCATTACCGAGGAGAAGATCAATAATAATGCACAGCAACTTTAAATCTACTTGAAGACTTTGATTACCCACAAAGAGGATCGCTAAGCTGATTTCTACTGCATTTTTGAAAATAGGATAAAGGAGATGTCCATTGCATATTTAATGTGTAATGCTCCACGTCAATGCAGCCTCCTATGATTCCACAAAGCTCACTTCATTTCTGAAAGCTCACATCTATGAGGAACATGGCAGCCTTCATTAGTGATTTCCAAAATGTTAGAGGCAGGTTAAAGACGAACTGAGCTAAGTGGTAATTTCATTGATGTCAGGATCTGTATTTTTTGAGTTATTCTTTTGATAATTTGTGTTAGGTTTTATGGTTATGTTCTCACTTATGTTCCTGTAGTTCTGTTATCCTTGTGTTTAAATTTCTTCCCTGTGTTTCTTTATGCTCTTGTATAGTTCTGCTCCCTTTGCCCTTGTGTTCCTTGTGCTACTATCCACTCTTCCTCAGTCATCTCTTCAGTAGTTTTCCAGTCAGCCTGTCACACCCACTTCACCTGTTCCCCATTGCCAGTAACTTTCATCTGAACCTGCCCCTATTTTGCAATCAGTCACTTGTTCCCAACTACCTCATCAGCTCTGTCTTTATATTCAGTCTTTTCCATCTCCTCAGTGGTTCATTGTTGGTCTTCACCAGAGTCAGTCTCCCTCCTCATATTCCCTGTCAAGAAAATATGAGGTGTCAAGTAAGTTCTTTCATTTGGTGCCACTTCAGCTCTTCCATTTAATACAATTTATTCAGTTCAGTCCTCTGAGTCCACCTGCATTCTGGGTCCAACCTTACTCAAACCTGATAATGGAACTGTTTTGTGAAAGTATTCACTGTTATAGGGTCTAGTAGAGTTCAAACTACATGGTCAGATTTCAGCCCAGCGATTGGTCAAAAATATGAATACTAGCTTCCAAAAGATTGCTATTGAGGATGCTATTTACCATTTACCTTAAAGTATTAAATTAACCTAAAAAATATGAATACTTCTAGAGAAATGCACAATATACATTTTTTATATAACCCACATTTTTTATCGTAATAGTTGGGTCCCAAATTCTGACACCTTGGACAAATTCTCTTATACTAAAGTTAATTTACACAAATACATTTTAGCATAATCAATACCTCAAATTCTGATTTCATACCACACTTTGTCAGCATACATGAAGATTATGATTAATATTGTCCTTGCACAAATCAAGACAAAATCTATGATCATTTAAATCTACACTCCAATACACACAAACCTTCCCCAGGCATGCCTGTGGTCTGGATGTTACCGTCATATTACTGCAGTGGTAATCAACTCATCCTCCATCCCACAGCCACCAATGCCTAAATCCCAAAGGCTCCATTCAGTTAGCATTATGCTGCAGCTACATTCACTTGCTGCCTAATTGAACACCGAGACACAGTGGAAATCAAGTGCTGACAATGACAACAGCTGCACAGAGCATAAATTTGATGTCTTGCTGACACCATAATTACCAAGTAAGTCACCCAACAAGGGCTTTGGGGTCAAAACTGTATGAATAGGATGATATGAAGGAAACTGAAAGAGGAGAACATGTCAGACTTGGAAAACCAGGTTTGAAAAGGCAGGAAATTGAAAGATTAAAAAGGAATAAGGAAAGAAGGAGGAAGGACAGCAGACCAGAAGCCTGTTCAAACATGAGATTAAGATCAATGACAGAAAGCAGAGACAAAAACAGTTTGGTGAGCCTTGGGAAAGAAAAAGCATACATAACAGATTTCAAAAATTGTTACTGAGATGCATTTAAGAGCAGGATGTGTAATAGCAGAAATCAAATTAGTATGGTTCTATAATCTGGGTGTTAGTGGGTGTTTACATCAGCATCAGCAGCCTGCGAGTGCACGGAGGGTCTCTCCACAGTTGGTGGAGTTTGTGAGAGATTTATTTTATTGTCATGTCTAATACAGAATGAAGAGTTTTTAAACAAGACATGAACTTCTAGGTGTTTATTTATTGAAGTCAGTGACAAAGCAGTGTGCTTAGTTTGTGGAGAGAAGAACGCTGTAGGTAAAAATTACAACTTAAATCAGGACAAACAGACAAAACACAGAAATACAGAGCAGCCATGCCCATCAAAAGCTTCACTGCCCAAACTGTAAAAATCAACAAAGACTTTTTTTAACCAAGAGTTACACATTCAGGAAAGGAGCAGTCAAAACTGGTTTTGTGATATCTCATAAAACAGCATAAACAGTAAGTTGTTCTGTGATGAGAAGATTATAAAAGAGTGTTTGGAGAGAACTCTGCTGCATGTATGCACCCTGGGAATAAAGATGAGAGAAAACCTTTCCACACATGAAGGCAGCAAAGCAGAAAACAGATCCTTGGGCATTGACAATCCTGTCAGCTATCCTATACATTTACCTAAGGTATGAAACATGACTTCAGTGCACATGTTCATAATGTTTTTCACTGGAGAAGGAGAAGTACAAAAAATAGCTATTTACTGTATGTTGTTAATTTGATGCTGGTGTCTAAAATACTGCAAAACATGCATCATTCTTTCCACAAATGTTCCAGTAAAAATTAATTATTTACAATGAATGTATAAAGTTTAAATTCTCAATATGATTTTTGTTGTCCAGCTGCAATGTCTACTAATGAAAATCACATTTATAGCTAATTATAAAATGTATTTTTGGCAGACATGAGTATATTCTGTAGGCCCAGCCTCTGCAACGGTCCAAGTTGTGTATGTGGCCCTAAGCAAAAACAATCGCCCCTGGGATAATCTTTGAGTTTACTTTGATTTTACTTCTGTAACAAAATGTCATTGTGAAATATAACATGTAATGCTTTCATAATTAGAGATTCCTTTTTAATTATTTGATGATGGTGTCATTTTGTTTCAAAGGTTTATCAAAAACACTTTATAGACTAGATTCACACACAGGTGGCAAAGGATCAATGATAGAATGTTTAATTTTCTATCAGAACATTAGCATTTCAATGCATAGGCAAGGCATTGATATTGCTTCTACGATACTCATCAGTGTGTGACTGTAGAAGAAGAAATGCTGCATTTGTAGAGAGCAAACATATAAAGAGAAATGCTGAATGAGTGTTTGTGTGAGTGGGAGAAAGAAAAACATTATTAAGTCCTTTGTAGAACCTAGATATGGTTAAAAAAGGCTATATAAATGTAGAACATTACCTTTCTTACATTTTTGTCAGGTTCTTTCTCAGAAATGGTGTGTCTCCAGAGGAGAAGCAATGCCAGTACATCAAAAAATAAAATGTTGAATCAGTAGTACACAGCAGTCCTGTCTAAAGCACTCAGACTGTCTAGAAAGAGCCAGCAGTCAATAATGAGCCTTCACAGTTATGAATCTCCAACACAAACGGAATCAATTGACCAGCCTGAAGGCTTGCTAGGTACTGTTGAAGTGCTGTTCACACTGGATTGGGATCAATGGCTAAGCTAGAGCTTGCCATCGATCCAAACCATCCTCAAGTCTCCTTTCCTGTCGCCTCTTCATACTTCAACGGAGATCAACAAGAAAGCTGCGACAAGCCTGGCTGAAGAGAACCAGTAGCATGTACTGCTGCATTCACCTTGTGATCTACAGTGAGACACACTCTTATGAGCGCATGTTCTCCCTAAAGGTTTGTCATGGGCTAAGTGATGCTTTAGACATCCATTACTCTTTAAATGGTCACTTACATTTTTAAAGGAGTGTTTCTCTGCTATTTAGAGGAATAGAACACCTTTAATAAGCATTTTACTTTCTATGTATTGTTATGGTTCACCTACCAGATGTAATGGCAGACTGAATATTTCACTCTGATCAATGCTACAGGGCTTGGTTGAATTCTTAGCTATTTATGTTGAATAGCATCATGTTGTAATCATACACCCATCAAAGCTTAGTTGGTTTAAAACTGACTACAGTAGTTTAGTTTTAATCCTCATTTTTTACTGAACTATTCAAACTAGAGGCACAATTTTTTTTATGACAACCCCAACATTTCCTGAAAATTTAACTGAAATCCATTCATGGATGAATGAATTAATAATAAATAAAAAAGAAACAAAAACAAATGTTTTTACGTAATCTTGCTAAAAGACAAACCAAACTAACCAACACTACCGAAAACACAACCTCCTTGGCAGAGGTAACTAAAAAAACATGTGGGTCTGTTTTATTTTTAACTTTCACAGGGTTCAAGATTTGGTGGAAGATGATTAAATAAAGGCCTAACATTTCTTCAAAAAATGCATAACATACTACTTTTAGATAAATGTCTTATGTTAAGAAATTACATAAGATAGTTGTAACCCTTTTTGTCAAATTTTGAAAATAGTGTTATATGCAGTCTTATGCAATTTTGCAAGATGTCACATTTATAGTATGTGTTGAGAATGACTCTCTAAAACTGACTGAGTTCTAGCCATTTTTGTGTTGGCTAATAATAATTTGTTGAGACAGGCATCTTGAAGTGAACTTACTTCAAAAGTTAATCAGTTGTAAAAGTACATCTAATGATTAGTTTTATAAAGTTTCATTAAAAATCATCCAAGTTATTCATGAGAGATTTCGGTAATAGATAGACACAAGGACACATAAACACACATACACTCACCGGCCACTTTATTAGGTACACCTGTCCAACTGCTCATTAACGCAAATGTCGAATCAGCCAATCAC
>JAOXNZ010000054.1:26992706-27006305 GCA_028566095.1 Kryptolebias brasiliensis | reverse complement strand
CAACCAAATTTTACTGGAAGTTAGAAATAATCATGTCAAAGGTAAAAGTTAAAAAACAAAAAGTCCACCAGTGACTATAAATCCACTTCTAATAAATTTTTTGTATCACCTTCTTCTAAGTTCTCCAAAAGTTCAAAACACTATTCTGGCTAAAAATAACCACACCTTTTTCTGTGGATGTTTATCTGAAGGTGATACAAATAGCTCCTGCAGGGATACAAACATCATCTATTCCAGCCTGCTGAAGTGTCAAGTAACATGACTGACAGCATGTTGTGGCATGTCTCAAACATATATTTTTGCACTACTTGTCAACAACATTTCTATCTTATCTGCTTTGATTGAATTCTGTACAGCACATGATCTCACCAGAAGACAGAATTGTCTTGTCACATGTTGCCTGCTGACCGTGAAGGATGAGGGAGGGAACATGAGGTGCTGTTCAAGTTTAATCTCTAACTTTGTTATTTAGAGATGGAGCCCTTCTGCATTGTGGCGAGGGTCATGCGGTGCTGGCATGCATCGCATTGTAACTCTGGAGCCAACTATGGCATGCCTTTCTGTGACATCTCTCAATGCTTTCTCTTCTATGTTTGGTCCTACTGACCTTAGTCTTGTGAAACCAAATAAGGATGAGTGAAAATTAAAATTAACAAATATAATTAGACCTGGAACAATCTACAGATTTTTGTAGAAGCATGAGTAATAGAGCTTGTGATCTCTTTGTTTTCTCAATGACATATAGCACATAATCTCCCAAAGAGCAACCTCTTACACAAAACTAGAGGGAGTCATCCCTTCCTCTCACCTGCACTGTTTTCCCATTCCCTGTTTTTTCTACTGATTTACATAATCTGCCCTATGCCTTTGACGCCAACAGACTATTATGCAGCTCCTCTATCTGAAACAAAGGCACCTGCTTTTATTCAACTAAAGGCTGTGTGCAGCCTGCAGGTGAAAATGGCATGATGCTTATGTATTTCCTCTTACCTGAAACACCAGTAACAGTAACCATGTGACTGTAATCTAAATCTGTTCAGTGTTATATATGAAGGAGATAGTTTAGATCTTTTGAACTGGGGCTCTGTGGAAAGGTTATGAACATTTATATCTTACCTGACGTAGATAACCATTTCAACAAGTTCAGTTTAAAGAAAAAGTGTTTAATTCTGTCCAAATTTATGAGCTAAATGCTAGTCCAAAGGAGGTCAAAACCAAAATAGATTTTGGACTATCTGCAACAAGTAGGATATTGTTTATAACCTTTCTATAGAATCTCACTTTAAAAAATCTGAACTTATATACTTCAAAGGATCTGAGCACCTGCTTTAAGCATGTTGTTAGAAAAGGTGATTGTTTCAACTGTGTGCAGTATGTGCTTACATTCCTGGAATTTGCTGCTGAAACAAGCTGTTCTATGGACAGAATGTGGACTAACAATAAGAAGAAGCCGTGGTATCAAGCTTAAGTTCATAAGCCCTCTATTACTGTATTGACTAAGCTGTGTTTGTCTCATAACAGTTAAAGTTACTTGGAAAAGAGAAAGGCCTTGTGAATATTCTGGGTTTGACTTTTATCATCGATGACCTTTTAATACAACTTGGTGCCCCTTTACTGTTAAACACCATTCCATTATCTAGATGCCATTTAACTGTAGAATTTTGTTTGTATATCTTTTTGCCCCTTTATTTCCCATCAAAGTATATGTGGTGCACCCAATCACCGTGACTTGGTTTTCAAAAAAGCCCGATGTCATTTACCAACTTTCACCTCCCCCTCAAAGAGAGTGGGCGGTGTTTACTGAGTCAGAGATGATACTGGTGGGCTTTCATTTTTATTTGTTGTTTACTTCTATAGGACTTACTTCTTAATCTGTGGTGACAGAAAGGAATCCCCAAACACTGATACACATATGCACAGCAATTACAAAAAACATTCTGAGTATTCAGGCTTTGTGATATTTAGTTTCTATCTATATGGTGCAAAGAAAGCACAGGTGGAGTCGTTTTAACGAAGTGTGAGGTAAGCAAAGTTGAAGGGAGCAGATGAGGCAAATAAAGGAACAAAGAAAAGAGTGCAGGACATTCTGACCCAGAGAGAGGAAAATGGAACACAAGGCTAGAGCAACAGCGAGTGTCTCATTTGGCCCCCGGTAAATGTGCTTTAAGCCAACACTGTCAAAAAATTGTAGGAATACAAGTAGTTTTACTCAAACCTGCATGCACACTTTTGAATTTTACTGCAAAAACAAGCACACACAAGTGTGTTGCATGCACATGAATATGCACATAAACCCACACATATTCAGACTGCTAATGATGTTCTCTATAGAAAGCAGGGAAGGAGATCGATAGTTATTAGAAAGAACTCAGAGGTTGTATTACTCCAGCTTCTTTCCAACATGCACAGGCAAAGGCTGGTTTCAGTAAAAGTGCACTGTCATTTACTTCCATTCCTTGCTGATAATGTAACAACTTAATGTTACCAGCAACACATTTCCTATTCCACAAATTCTCCCACAATACATCAGTTTCAAATAAGTAAGTAATTACGGGAATGACTTAATGCTATATTTAGCCAAAAGAACAGCAATAATGCTGGAAAACATTTTGACAGCAAAGCAATAAGGGATATTATTGATCTGATAGAAGATTTCACACAATCTAGAACAGACAGCTACAGCTTTCCTGTACAGGAAGAAGATACAACTTGTTCCTGTGACCCCACATGCCTGACTTTAATAACTGATTTACAGAAGAGCACTCTTAAAATAGCCTTGTGGAACAAGCTGTCTCAACAAGGCATGTGCCTGAAACATATGTTCAATAATGACTTTATTAAGGTACTCGTCATGCAGCTTCAGCAAAGAGCATAATCAATTTATTTTCAAGTCAGAGAACATTGGAGTGTTGCTTGCCTTCAAGCTGGTTACTATTTTAAACACTTTTTGCACTTTTTACACTTTTGTTTTAAATGTTTCACAGTCTAACCTAAAAGAAGACATACTGTGTCCTTTTTGACAAGCTCACACAGTTTCTTAAAGCCTTAATGAAATATCTGTGACATACTTTGGTCAAAATATCACACGGCATTTGCACAGCAGCTGCCTTTTTACTCCTATTGAACAGCATTCTGCAGAGCAGACTGTTTTAGGGGGTGGAGTGGGGAGCTAGTGGTGGAGGGATGAGAAGTTACTCACTCTGCTTGTTACTCCTCCACTCTCTTTCTGGAGCTTGTGCTGACAATCTCTTATTCTGATCTACTATAAAAAATGATCAAGAATAAAACCCTGGAGAAAGAATCTGCCAACAGAACCCAGCTGTCTCTGACACAGCTCTGCAAGCAAGGTTTGAACCTCGAACAAGCAGGAGATCCCAAAGAGGTTCAGCTCTTAAAGGGTTAGCTTAGATTTTATTATTTTTTTCAGTTGGGCTCTGTGGAATTGTTATTATTAGCAATTAAGATCTTACCTACAGTAGAGAGCCTAATGTCATTTTAGAGAATCAGAAGGAGAAGTTCTCCTGAGGGAATCAAGCTAACAGCTGGCCAGACTAGAACTAGTTCTGCTGTCCTCAAACAACCTCAGTCTGAAAATTTTAATTTTGGTTTATGCACACACTATTAAAAGACCTTTATATCATCTTTGCTTTTGCATAAGATGGTTATTTAGATAGGAATTTATTGTTATTTACACTGAATATCATGTTGACCTGCAGTCCATTACCAGTAACTATCACATGTTGCAAAACGTTAAACATGAGTAAGCAGAGTGGCTATCTGATGGACAGATTAGACTAAATAAAGGCCAGTTAAACGGTGTTTGCTTGAACATTAATAACTGTTTTGTTTATTTTTACACCACATGTAACAGTTTGTACAACATACCTGCAATAAAAAGAATTTTAACATTTTCCTTGTTGACACAGCTTCAGATTGACCACGTTAAAAAAGTTGACCTGCTCTGGTACATTAAATTAACAATGAGACAGTGGAACTGTAATGGTACTTGTAACTTTTATGAAAGTAAAAGGAAAAATATCTTAGAAGCCACTGCACATCATTCTCCTACCTTAGATAGTGAAACTTGTAATATACAACTGGGATAAAATAAAATATTGAATAACTGAAAGGATTTACAAATACACATCTGAAATTTAACAGTGGAGTGTCGGAACTGATCCTATAAATACTTTAAATTGTCAAACAGTCTTATGTAAAGTGATTGCTGTGCTTTTCTTTGCAACCTCACACATTACTCTTAAATATATAAAGTCTTTCTACTGTGAGTCTACATCCTTGGAGACTTGGGGCAAAGATTTGCAGAAAATACAAAACAAGTATTTTACATTATTCCTGCCACAAAAAAAGAAAGTAAAATGCTTAAACATTCTTGTACTGCAAAGGTAGCTGTGTGTAAGTAGAAGCTGAAGGGTCTTGCAGTTGTGTTAATCAATTTTTAGATATGTCCTGCAGTGTTAGAGCTATTATGAATGTCTGGCGTGCAAAAATTTAAATGTCTGAAGCACTCACTTCAGACTTATTGCTCACATGCTTCACCCATACCCCATCAGTAAAATGTCTGGAATAGGACTTTTTCGTAAATTCTATCAAGTTATTCTTATACAAATGAACCAAGACTATTATTATAAAGACATGATCATCAATCTCTCAAATGATTGTAAATATAAAAATGAATAAAGGTTAGCTCAACATCTGTAAAATTTACTGAGGTATGTCCACTTTTTGTGTATGCTAAGACTGATTAGCTGTGGTGGCCTTCTTAAATTGGATTGACTCTAAAAGTTATTCAGTTGTAGATGTACATCCAATAATTACTTTTTGAATGTTGTATTAAAATACATCCATTGGTTCATGAGATATATTGCTAACAAACATTTTTTCTTGGCTTTCTTGGTTTTTGAGCATGTTTTACTTCTTGTCTAATAGACATCTATTCTATTCTTACTGATAAATGAGGCGTTGCAGGTCTATAATCTGTAGTAGAAACAATCCCATTTAGAAACTTGGTGAATTCACTTGTGTGTCACTGTTTGAAATACACATATTTTTAAAAGATTTTACTGGTTGGCATTTACTGATAAATAATCATTTGGACCCTCTAAATTTAGGGTAACAGCTGGCCAATTTCAAAACTGCTTCTTTGAGAAAAACTAAACAGCTTTTAGTTTTAGCAACTTTTGATATTACAGAGACAACACTTGTTAATGTGACTAATGACCTATTGCTGAGTGAAGAGAGAAGACCTTTCAATTCAAGTTGTTTTAAAATTAAGTGTCGCTTTTTAAACTAATTATCATCATATATTCTAGCATTACATAACCAGTAAGTACCAGGTACATAACTGATAAGTATCAGGTAATTACCCAATAAGTACCAGGTAAGACCCAGTATTTACAAGGTAAGATCAGTTATCTACTAGCTAAACACAAGGTAGGTACCTCAGTAAGTAGCCAGTAACTCAGTAGTAGTACCTACCCAATAATAACCAGGTAAGTACCAGGTACATAGCCAATAAGTACCAGATACATACCAGATAAGTACATGGTAACAAGTCACTTCATAATACAGCCTGGGCCCTGTAAGAACCAGGTACATACTGGGTTGTATTATGAACTACTACCCAATAGGCACTTTAAAACGGTGCTCTAAAATTGTGCACTGAAGGTTTACCAGCTCCAACTCTGCTTCTTGTATGAACTCTGACCTCTGTGAAGTAGGTAAAGTGTGACGAGCTTCCATCGTAGCATTTTTCATACTGACTATCTGAGGTTCCGTAACATTTGGGAATGATTAGCAGTGTTAACAAACAGCTCCGACTTCTCTGCTGGGTCACACAGGGACACATGCTTATCAGCGAGACAGCAGTCAGACAGACAAACATAGACTGGGGAACAGACTATTTAACCTGGGGCTGCTCACATCTGTTACACTGAAAATTCAAGCATGCTAAGAATGTGATTGCATAACTAAGAAGAACCAAGGCCACTAAGTTGATTCAGAGCTCTGCTTTTTATAGATGGCAAGAAAAAAAGTCAGCTTAAAGTAAAGATTTCACAGACGTTTATGTTTATCCAACAGTTTAAACTAAACCATTTCCCTTTCAGAGATATTATCTAATATATCATATATAAGACTCAAATGATACAGAAAACATCTAGTTAATCAAACAATGACAAAGGTAGATTTAAGACTGATCTGTCTTTGAGTCTCACTGACTGCCTGCCAAATGTAACAAATCTGACAGGCTTAATCTGGCAATGCATCATCAACTCTAGTGTGGAGATTCTGGACACACTGACATATTAACAACAGAGAGCAGCAAATGACAGACAGGAAGGTAATGTCAGAACTTGAGATGCTCAGCTGTCAGGAGCTGCCAGTGATGGACATTTATGCTTGGATGTGTGTGTTCTATGATGTAGATGAATACAGATGCTTTTAAAAACTGTAAATCCATAAGAGGGAGGAGGAGAGACATCTGGCAAGATTAGCCATCATTTTCAAAAAGAAAAAAAATGGTTTAAAGGCCTTTTGCTCAAGTGGTTTATGAGGATTTACTGGATAGTCTTTGCATTTTTGAGGTGATGTTTTGCCAGTAAGTTGTCAATAGTTAGAAGCATCTTATTAGTTGTGTTACAGAGCACAGAGTACAGAGAAAAGGGCAAAAGTCTTTGTCTAGGTTAGGTGAATGGCTAGTTTTTTCATATATTTATTATTTTTAAGGCTTGTAAACCAACTCTTTCCCAAAAATGACATACCAATCTGAAAAAACGCTAGATTATTAACACTTTTGTATGACACTGTTTGCTTAGTTTGTCGCTGTTTTCTCAACCAAACAATGTTCGTGTTACTACGTAAATGTATGTGTGCTGAGCATATGCCGTTATATGCAGATGGTGCTGAGGCTGTGAATGTATTAGTTCGCTAAGAGTTGAGTAAACATTTGGACCGACTAAACATGCAGATCAGGTGGACTGATACATTTGCCAGCCTCAGCACCATCCACATAAACGGTCTATGCTCAGCAAGCGTGCTCTATGACTGACATCACAACTTAAAAGATACCTACTATTGATAACTATTTGACAGAACCTTATTTAAAAAATAACCAGACTATCCCTTCAACAATTCTTGTGATCCTCCATTGAGAGGCCAAGTTGTGAAAAAGAAGGAATTAGACTGAACATAGAGAAGAAATAAAACTGCTAATATAAAAGGCATAACCAACGGACTCCTTTAAGGTATTAGAAATGTGTTGAACTCCTGGTATAAAATGAGTGTAAACCTATGAGCTGCAGCTGAATGGAAACAAGGAACTGCAAAATAATGTACAGAATGTTGTGTGTTCACTGCATTTCCACTCAGAGAGACCTTTTGATGTGATGATGATTCTTTCCCATCCATCCATCCATTACCCACTTGTTCTTGTAAAGGGGCACAGAAAGGTGGTGTCTCTTTCCAGCAGTCACTGGGCATAAGGGTGTGGTACACCCTGGACAGGTCATCAGTCCATTACAGGGCCGCACAGCAACAAATGAGACAGACAAACTATTCACTCTCACACCTAGGGACAACTTAGAGTGGCCACTTAACCTAACATGCATGTTTTTGGACTGTAGGAGAAAACCAGAGTACCAAGGAAAAACCCTGCATGAGCAGGAAGAACATGGAAACTCTACACAGGAGGGCCTCAGCCGGGAGTCAAACCCAGGACCGTCTTGCTCCAAGGCAACAGTGCTAACCAGCAGCTCACGCATCCCTAGATTAAGATTGCAAGCAGTCTTGATAAAATAATGTGTTTATTACCACAGTGTGAAAACACCATTTAAAAAAGTTTAATAGACCAGTAAGGTGGAATAAAAATGTATTCAATTTACAATTGATTCAGACTTTAAACATCATTTTTATAAATGTATCACAAACATGCTGTTGAAACTAAAACATTCTACATTCCCAGAGGCCCTTTTTTAAATTTGTATTTTAATATTTAGTGACAAGCTTTGAAAAATGTATGTGTTTGTAGCTTGAGAATGCACCAAGACACTAACTCTAAAGAACAGGGGAACTAAATTCTAATAAACAAGATAACTGGTGGCAATGCTCTTACAGCGCAGGTAACAAATTAATATCCTGATGATGCCAAACTTCTGTATGTAAACTGAATTAGCACATAAGAAAAACATGATTAGGTTTTATAAAAAGGTAAATACAATTTTAAATGAACTATGCAAATTACAGTACAAACAAAACAAGTCAAAATCTAGAAACAGTTCTGTGAAACACTAAGTTTTTCCCAAGACTCAACGGCTTGTAAAGCCCCCTTTAGCAACAACAACCTGAGGTAATTCTATTTTGTGTGATTGTATCAAATTCTATTCTTGTTGTGGAGGAATTTTGGTGTTTTTTGCTCCATTTTTGCATGTTTGATAAAGTTCATTAGGGTTTGTTTGTTCATGTTAATTAGCAAATGGTCCACAGTCACACCTAGTTTTTAACCTCATCTAGGTTTGACAAAGCAGTTTATAAAAGGGTTTCTCATTCACCCATTCATACAACCACTCGTCTTTTCCTAATACTTTTATAAATCCCCCCCCCCAAAAAAAAAATGGCATTGAGAGCTTAAGGTGTAGTAACGGTAGTTTCTAAGTTGTTAGTTTTTCTTGGAACATGAAGGTGAACTGAGTTTCTATAGGAACAACACACAACCTTTTGAGAATGATGATGTTGTAGTCCCACTTCCTGCCTAACCTAGGATCTCAGTAATAACAGATTGCATGCTTGGATTTGTGCTGCACATGCCAGTTGCTCAACTACAGCAAAACCATTGTATCCTGTATAACTTCAATGATCAGACTGTCAGGATTCACCACACAGACAAGGTCAATGAATAATAACAATGCCTTAAATAGAGCAAAGCAAAAACACCTTATTAATACACCAAATAATTTAAGACAAAAAAAGTTTTCCTCATTTATTGAACTGTCAACAATACAAAAAACACAAATGTTGCAGAAAAAGATCAACAACATACATCAAGTAAACATTTAAAAACATAGGAATAAGATCAGTTTTCAAAGACTAACAATTGTGCATAAATACTTTACCCTAAACCCTTTGAACAAATGAGGAAAACTTTTCCAGCCATCTCTCCGTGGACACTTTGCCCAAAATTGTCCGTGGATTTGGACTGACACGACTGAGTCAATAGTAGTGTAATGTGACACAAAGTAGAAGTTCCACTTCGTTGTCAGTCCACAACAAGAATTGTTGTTTGATCTTGTATTCGCCATCCTCGTCTTTTTTTTCATGTGTTTGAAGCGTCTGCTTCAACATCTTCTTTACTGTTTCTGGTGTAGTATCATGGCAGCATTACTGCGCTACATACAGGACTGGCATAGTTACTACAGCATTTCTAGAAACAGTCCCGTATTTACAAGAGAAAAAAGGATTGTACTGTTGGGCCAAGGGGGTGCCTGAAAATATTTCCTCCAAATGGAAAGGTTGCACAGACAATTTGAGAAGCACTGCTTTAGTGTCTTGTTGCCATTTTAAGGTAATGAGAGATGCTCCTGTGTTGTCTGTAAAACCTCAGTTCAGTTGAATCCTTTTACAAGATATTTACGCACTGATTTTTTTTTAACATTCTTCCAAACAGCCTGTGATACAGTAGGATCAAACATTTATTCAACTTTGTTTTTCCTTTGTTTTCAAGACTTTTAATATTTAGTGTGGAAGGTTTCACATACAAGAGCTACATAAAGGTTTAGCATTGGTTCTGTTAGAAATGTTTTTAACATTTTAAACGCGACATACCCTCACATGGAACAAACCATTCTAAACTCTGACCTCTAATTCTATTAAAGCTTACTCAAATAAATGAATACTTGGATTTGTCAAAATTGTTTATGGTAATTTACATCAAAACCATGCATGAGAATAAAGATGTGAGTCTGAATACAGTTTTTGTGGAAAAAATTAAAATGTTTCAAAATCAGTGCAAAATTATTGTTTCATCAAATTTATCTTAAAACCATTCAATTCTATACAATTAAAACAAATATAGAAGGTGTAATGACAAAAATTACAGCTTAAAAGCACCACAAAGTATGTTTTCAGTTAAATGAAACAGTGAGGTCTTTGAATATTAAAGAAAAAGGTCACAGACAGAGAAACTACGGTCCTTTTGAAGAAGCTTTAAGCAAAATAAAACAGACCATTAGTTTTGTCAGATAAAAACTACTTACATTTAGCGAAGCCCTGGTGCTTTTAAAGCTTCTCTGAAAAGAACAAGACGTCACTGTCTGCAACAATAAATACATCAATGAGCACAAAAATACAAACCATTCAAAGAAGTGCGTCAATATGAAAACATGCATGCATATTTGAATACAGATGAATTCTGAGAAAAGAAGCACAGACACAAACACAGCAGCCAGAGGCAGCAGAAGCATTACAGGCCCGTCGGGCCAGAGCAAAAATCCTCCTCATTGTCTCTCAGAATCAAAGAGGGGGAAAAAACAGGCAGGCAGAGTGATTCACCTCCCCTGAGAGAACGCAGAGAGAGTGCAGAGGAAACGACTGCGTCAGATAAACTCCAAAAAGAACATTGTGACTTAAAGACTTGCACAGCAGTTCAGCCAAACTCTCAAAAAAAAAAAAAAAAAAGTTTTAAACTAAGATCATCTTATGTCGAGAAATGATGAAGCTGTAGCCATTTTGGTCACATTGTGTAAATTGCATTATGCACAATCTCACACTCAAGAGTATGGGCTGTGAATGGTTTTCGGCTACTACCACAACAAATTCTAGCTCAAAATCTGTGAAATTAACTGAGTTATAGCCTTTTTGTGTTGGCTAATATTGTTTAGCTGTGGTGGCCATCTTGAATTGGACTGACTTCAAATGTAAATGAGTTGTAGAGTTTAATTAAAATTCATTTAGTGGTTCATGAGATATTTTGGTAAGAGACAGTCACCCAAACACACACACAAACACAGGTAAAAACATTATCACCCACCTACTGCCTTTCAGAGGTGGATGATAATCAAGCCTAAATAAAACAGTGTAAAATACTGTAAAAGGCATGAGGATAAAGTTTTACATATGAATGAGCAAAGATTACATGTTCCTTGCTCAAAACAGATTTGATAGTTTTTGCCTATTTGCTTGACTGGATGTTGAAATGCCATCTTTCATGTATCTAATAAGCCACTGCTCCTGGAGGCACCCTGACCTCTTTCTAAGAGTCACTGCTTCGTACCACTAACGGTGCTGGTCCTCTGTGACATTTCAGACAGAGACTCAACCTAAAGTGGGGTAGGTAGGTCAAGCCTAATGGCTCATTTGCTTTGACTGTAAGTGGACATTAGAGGTGACACTCCATATGAAACAACCTGTTATGACTCCTTAATCTCTCAGTTCAGTCTCTCAGCAGCCATAAAACTGCAGTCAGACAAAAAGCTGACTAAGGAGAATGAGAGTAATAATAATGAAGTTAAAATGCTGCAGCTCAGAGTCCTTCTGGAGCTTTGCAGTCACTCACCTGTGACGTTGCTCTACATTAATCAAGCAAAGACCACTCTTACAACACACTACTATTATTATTATTGTTTGCTTTGGCCAGAATGCTACAATCATGTCTACATTAATGCACACTTAAACACCATCAAAAACATTTGCTTTTCTCTGTGGACAAAGTAATTTCGACTTTCTCAAACAAATATGTCTATGATGACTCAAAAATTATTGGCATTAAGGCCACCTTGCTCTCTGTGTGCTTTGACAGAAAGCAGACAGTGAAACTTACAGTTATCTGCTCACCCTCAGGCAGAATAAGTGAAAAAGCAAAAAAAAAATTTGCTGAAAGCTGCAAATAAAAGCTGTAAGAGAAGGTCAGACTCCTTGTTCTTGGTAGGTGGTTATGATAAAGTGTGTCCACAAACTAATTTAATAATATTTTGGGTTAGTAATAACAATCAGACTCATTATCATCAATTTTCACCCATCCCATTTATTCTTTGAACAGAGTCATTTTAATTCAGATTTTGGCATCTGAATGTCAATCCCATCATTCATCAATTCAATCACATTTTTTGAAACAAAGTTTACTGAAATCATTCATTCATAACTCCTTCCATGACTTAAAATATGTAAATAAATGCTCTTTATTTTTAAAGTATTGTGTCTTTCAGTTTCTTACATGTAATTTCTCCAATTATTTTAAAGAACCTTAAGAGTGACAAGCATAAACGCTGAGTTAACCCTAACTCCTAGTATTATTATTTGTGTTGATGCTTCATTTGTTTATTTCTACACATTGATAATTTGCTCAAAGACCAAAAATGATAAGAACGTAAGCAATATTGACCTTGTACTGAAAGGAGCACAAAACAAAAGACAAGACACAGCTGTCACAAGCTAAGTAAAAAGCACACTGTGTATTCAGGCACAAAATGTACATGGAACTAAAACGTCCTGTGCTTTTAAATATCTGCTGAAGATGAAGGTCCATGCTAATGAATGAAGGTGACTGCTGTTAGACATCAGTGGCCTTGTGGGTTTCCTGCCTTCATCTTAATTACACATGTGACAGTCAGACGGGCTGTCTGTCTCTGATGACAGCACAATTACATAAGTCCTGATTACTTGTCATGCATTAAAAGCTCTGATATCAGTCTAATGTGTGTCTGTCTGTGTGGTCTGATCTAATGCATTAGATCCCTGTTTCTGCCTTCTTTCTTACAAACTCTTGAATTGGACACTTTAATCTACTAGATTTGATTTTTGTATCTATCTTGTTCTATCTCTCGTATCTGGACATATGGGATCCACTACAGACTATTAGAGTTGACAGAGTGGATCTAAAGATTATCTAAAGTTTGACCTTGAAATGGAGACAAAAAAAGTGATAAAAAAACTTTGCATCATGACTCAGACTGAAACAGAAAACAATGAAAGAAACAGCATCTGGATTGTCAGATTGATCAGACTGAGATAGTAATGATTAAATTAGACAGCACACAAACACACACAAGGTATTAAAACAGTTTTTAAAAGGTGAAAATTCAAAACAGAAAAATCACAAACAGTTTTTGTGTGTAAATTTTAAGAAATCCCTCTAAAACTTCAGTTACGAGAATGAGAGTTTTAGCTTGCTACAGTTAGCAGAATAAGAAATAACTGCTGTTCCTGAGCAGCTACTGAGTAAACAGAAACACGTACAATGCTTAAAAGTAGAAAAAACTGCTGATTTTTAAAAAAGTATTACATATATTGATTACTAATAACCTAAATCAGTATGCATGCTAATAAATTTGCTGATAATTAGGGAACACCACTCAAGAGCCACCTCTGTATTATGGGATCCTTCCAACAAACTTTTCAGAGGATTTTATAGCACCAAACTGAAATGACACAAATATCTCTTAGCACACAAATATACTGATATAAAATGCAAACAACCTTGAAAGTTTAATGTGATATCTACCCATTAAACCACTTACATCCAACAATGAAATTACAATGATATTTAAAATATTCTCTGCAAGTAAATGTTCACAATAATTCTGCTACATATAT
>JAOXNZ010000054.1:26900823-26914610 GCA_028566095.1 Kryptolebias brasiliensis | reverse complement strand
TAGGAAAAACCTTTAGAAATGATGTTTTGATTACATAGTTATAAACCTGGTTTGTTTATTTGTTATCCACACTTCCATCTATTTTCCTTACTTGATTGGTCCTTTTCAGGGCTGTGGGGAGCTGGTGTCTATCTCCATTGCTCATTGGCTGAGAGGCAATGACCTGAAATGTCGCCAGTCCATTACAGGGACACACAGAGGTGAACAAGACATGCAACCACTCATATTCAACACCTAGGGACAATTTAGAGCAGCCAATTAACCTAACGTATGTTTTTGCACTGTGGGAGGAAACCGGAGTACCTGGAGAAAACTCAAGAAAACGCCACACAGAAGGCCCCTGCTGAGTATGACATCTTCACTCATGTCAGCTTTGTTGCTCAGTTAGGTTGGAACATACTCAACCTTTAAAACTGACCCAAGTGGCCTCACATAATTTATGGCATAGTGTTGTACAGCTTCAGAATGTACACACATGTGTTCAGCCATCTCTGAAAACTGAAGACTTTTTTTTTTAAACATGGTAAGAAGTACAGTAGCATTGAGTTGTTTGTCAGGTGTGTGACTTTGGTGAATTGAATTTAGAAAAATAATTAAACACCACTGTGTGTACCTCCAAAATGGCAGCCCCTCCAGTGCTTAGAGTGTTTACAGTTTTTTTGAAAAACTAAAACCAAGTTTCACACAGGAAGGAAATACACCTCGATGCTGTAATTTCTACAGGATGGAGAGGAAGAATACATTGTGTTTTGGCTAACAAGTTCTTTAATCAATTTATCAAGAATTTCCATCTGGAGTTAAAAATAAAACCCACTGCCTTTCTTTAAGGGTTTCACTCAGCACTTTGATCCTCTGTTTGATGAGAACAACATTTCTGGGTGCAGAACTCAGCCAGATGATGATCTCTGGCCAACAGCAAATCTTAAAAACATGCCAAAAATGGAACAGAGATGTAGAAAATGTTTTCCTTCCTTTGGTGAGAATGTGAAATTCTTGCTTGCAGCGCTTTTCAAAAGGAAATGCAACAATTCAAACACAGATTTCCTTAAAGGATTGCCAAATTACTTTAAAGAAATGATGGTATCAAGCTGGTTTTCAAAAAACGTTTTCAAGTTGCTGCAAAGAAGAATAAGCTAAAAGAAGTGAGACTGTGGAAGAAATATAGCGCACAATAAAATTGAAAAAAAAAAAAAAAACACTAATTTGCTTCCATGAAGAAAACCAATGCCCAGGAAAAACGAAGAATTTGTGCTCACTGTGTTTCTTGTGGAGACAGTAGGCGATACTTCTTTTGGCTGTGTTACTTCCATGTTTTTTTCCTTATTATTATTTTGCTCTGCAAAGTCACAGACTTTAAAAAGAACACTCTATAACACAATGTATTTGGACATAAAGACACTCCAATGAGTACAGCTCAGAGAAAGACACACACACAGACACACTCCAGTGCAGGCTGGCACTCGTTTTGCCCGTCTCGCACCTTCGGTCCACCAACACAATACTGTCACATTTACTGCGTCACGTGGACTTGCAGACAGACAAGGCTGTATTATCAGCAACTGGCTGTGGCTCGTGCGCGTCTGTGTGTGAGCTCAGTGCTCAGACTGAAGCGTGTGTGTAGGAGACAAAGAATAAGTGTGTGAGTTCAGATTCTGGCTGATCCGTCAGCAGCAGACAAGCCCCGTCAAGTCTCTGTCGAACACACACTCAGCCTCTCGCCTCGGGAGGTGAGAAGCCGCTAATTGGCAAAGGGCAAAAGAACACACACGCGCTCGCAGTGAACGCACACAAACCGACGGTCAGGTACTGTCGCACACACACACACTAATAAGAACAAAGAGGCAGGCGGTCGCAGAAGTCTGGCTCTGAGAGGCACTTGTGCGGTGTGTGTGTGTGCTCTGCACCGCTCAACCTGACAGACAGGAACACATTACTGTAGCTAAGAATACACACTGCCTGCCTGCTGACTTTCTCCTCAACTTACACTCTTAGATTTTTTGTTTTTTTTCCTCCACTTATTTATTAACAGTCTACCATTGTGGTTTAGCCTACGCACAAAGCTAACCTTATTAACAGGACAGCTCACACTCCATGTGTTCTTGGTTTTTAATAAACAAAAAACTTGAATTAAACAAAACAAAACAAAAACAGCCTTTGTTTGCACGACTTTTATAAGCACGACATAACGGTTCATTTCCCATTGTATCTTTCATGAAGTACTCAAGTTTTTAGATGTTGCTATTGGAACATGGATGACAACTCTGCAAAAACTCCTGATTAAAAGCATCAACACACCCTTCGGCTGCGGAGTTAATGAGGAAGTGTTGAGATTGTTTTACCAACAGCTGATATTCCTCTCAAAAGATATGCTGAAAATAATTAGAGAGCAGAGCTGGGCGCTAATTGGGTGGCTTTTTTAATGGGTTCCCTGTGGAATCCGACACATTGTAATGACCCACAGACAATCTCATTCTACATATATAACCTGTTTTTTTTCCTGATGTCGACAATATTTACCAACATTAAAATAATGATTTCAATCATGTTTCCCAGCCTGACGTCACATTCTGTAGATGTGAAGGGAATAATTATAATTAAGTAAAACAGAAGCCAAAACAAGGCATTGTTACAAATGTATTTATTTTTTATTACGAATTTAGAAGAATATTTTAATGTTTCTCACAAAGAAAAAAAATCTGATATTATTTTTTATATTTGCATTGTATGATAATGTATTGGGACCACTCTGAAGAAAAAGAAATGAAGAGGAAGATTTTCTGTTTGTTTGTTTCCCAGTTTTGACATAAAAGCAGCAATGTGGAGAATAAAGTCATAGTATTATTACCAGAAAAAAAACTCAAAGTTGAGAAAAAAAAGTCATCTTTCAAGACTAAACCAGGGGAAGTGAACCACATTATTCTACTGAACCCAACTGTTTTTATTATTATTGTATCTGAGGGTTATTGGTGAACTGTTACTGTGTTAATTACAAAATAAACATGCAATACTTTAGAGGAAGCAATCCGCTCATTTCTCCCAGTGCAGCAGGACTCATACAGTTAATAGGACGCTCATACATGTACACTGAGTGCCAACATCAAAAAACTCTCCAAACATCTGCAGCTTATAAAAATAATTTACATTGCTGTTCTTCAGGAAAACGTTCAGTCTATTTTTTGTGTTCTCATCATTCAACTCCATTCAAGAAATGTTGATTAATTTATCATATTATTATGTTCTGTAATTTTGTTTTTGGGAAAGCAATAATGACTGAAAAATTAAAGCAATATTAATGTCAATACTGCATCTCAAAACATTAAATTTTGAGGATATTTAGAAGTCATCACTCAGTGTTTGTATTTGAGAGTATACATTTCTCTATAAGGTCCACTGCAGCGGGAGAACCCCATCTTGGACTGGTTCAACTAAAATACTGCATGTTGGTTTGTAGTTAACCCAGTAAAAGTGCACCCATACCCCTTACAATAATAATAAAAACAGAACAAATACAGTCGGGTTCAGGAGCACAGTGGAGTTCACTTCCTCTGGTTTAGTCTCGAAAGACAACTTATTCTCCTCAACATTGCAACTTTAATTTCAAAACTGAGAAACAAACAAGAAAAAATCCTCCTCTTCAATTTACTTTTCTTCTGAATGTCCCTAATACATCGTTAAGCACCAGCATAAGCAGCTTATTGCTCTTCTTACCTCAAGCAAAAAGGGGGTGAAGCTTCCCAGGAAAAAAAATGCAAGTAGCAACATTCAACTTAAAATTGTACAGTAAATCAGCAAGATTTCATTTTACAAAAAAGAAGAAAAAAAAAGAGTAAGTACAGAAATAGCATTTGTCTGCAAAAAGGCAGCGTAAATGCTGAGTGCTCAATGATTCTGCTGAAGAAGCTAAAACAAGCAGAACGGACACTAAAACAGGCAGAACAGATAGTACAACAATACTAAACTTACCAAAACTGTAGCTAAAGTAGCAAAACCGATGCTAAAATGAGCAAAACAGTAGCTAAAAGCTGCTAAATATGTGTTAAAAAGTACAAATAAGACAGTAGCTAAAAGTAGCATAAAATTATGACAACAGAGCCAGTATGCTGAAGCAGATTAAAAAAAAAACATTGTTTTTGAAGGAACTGAAAAGACCTCAATGTATCTCCAGAGGGAATTTTATTTTATAATAAAGATTATTTTGAAAAGTTTAAATGTTCCCGATCCAGCTGAACATTTGGATTAATGAATGGTTAGGACAGCACAACGTATACTGAAGTAGTTTGATTGAAAAAAAAAAAAAAAACTAAACAGGAAAACAATAGTGCTGACTCAGCGTTCACACAACTACAGGCAACAAGTCTTTAAAAGAATTAAAGTCAGCAGGGCTTGATGTAATCGTCATAAATGACAGCAGCAGATTAAAAAAAGCTTGTCAGCCACTTGTTAACATTATGTCAACTTTAATGACTTTCCTCATTCAAAGTAATCTCCCAGTCATCTCTTCCTGAGAGGGGTCTGGTGGAGCGCGCTCGGTGGACGACTGAACGTGACTCCGGCACTGTGAGCTAATGAGAAATCATTCTTCATTCCAGGATAATAAATTATACATCTGAGTTTACAGGAGCGGTTTATCGAGCCGAGGGAGCTTTAAAGCTCTTTACCTGGAGCACAAGAGCAAAGACAGCAAGAACACAGTCCGAACCCTCAGGAACAATGAAGAGAATACAGGGAATACATTTACTGAAGGGCTGACACCCAACACAAAACCAGACTTACAACAGACAACATGCACAATACTCTGATTATAAAAAGTAACATGTATAAAGGTCTGTATTTGAACAAATATTTTTATCTAGGGGACAAATATTTTAGTGAAAGGCAGTATTTTGGGCTAAATGAGCTCACTGTGATTCTAATATTTCTATATAACTACACTGATATGCTCCCTGCCTTCAATAATAATAAAAATAATAATAATAATAATAATAGATGTTCTTCCATTAAACCTAACTAAACAAGCTTTACCTCATCAGCTTTGCAGCAGAACATAATGACACAACAAAACCCACTCCAGCTTCCTACACTGCTGCAGTGTACTACACAACACACCACACTGTGTGTGCATCGAAACACACGAGGTATTTAACAGGTCCCTGAAGGACTGCATATCGCCCGTTGCCTTTTATGTCAGAGTTTTAGGCCCTGTTTTTATGTGACCAATCTCCTGGAAACATTAGAGATTTTCAGATGATGATTGGGTAAAAAGTTACACATTTACACGGTGCTGCTGTGCTCCTTGAGCCCACTGTAGCTTCCATGCCCGGCCACTAGCTGGCGCTGACACCTGCATGTGCGCAGACACCAGCCTCAGTAACATCTAAAATGGTGAAAACACAGACTTTTGTTTGGACTTACAGTGAGGCTGGGTTGCTGCTACATGTTGAAAAGGGAGAGTGAAACAAACAGCACTCTGCTATCTGTCAGTGTTACTGTTGTTGATCTGCCCGTGCAGAACAGCCAATGACTGCAGCCGTGTGTGGTGCGCATGTGCGATTTCACACGTTGCACGTCCTCTGAAATGCAAATGGGGGTCTGATTTTAAAAAGTTTCAGTGTCAGAGAATCCGATCGCTGTTGTCATGTGAACAAATGACCGAACTATAACAGAAATGTTACAGTTTCACTGAAAACCAGCTTCATCTAAACAGCTCCTTTAATGTTAGATCATCTCATGCTGAGAAGGGTCGGAGGTATAGTCATTTTGGGAAAACCTTGAAAACGATGTTATGAACAGTATGTGTTGGGGATGATGCGCAGCTACAACCTCACCAAATTTGAGAGAAACAGGCAAAAGCATAACGCTTTTAGCTTTTGGCAGCAGGTGATAAAAAAAGCACAAGGGAGGATGGGACAGGCAAACAGGAAGGAATAATTATACTAAAACTCATATTAAAGCTTTAAGGACTCTTTCTTCTCAAGAGGTCCTGGACCAAAACTTTCAAAATAAGATGAGAAGGATGGGCAACAAGAGCCAAAACACACAGACACACACAGAGGAAGTGTTTGAATTCACTCTGTAATTCCCAAAGAGACAAACTTCATGCAAATCAAGAGAGTTTAACAATCAAAATAAGGTGAAAGCAACTAGACAAAACAACTTCTCCACAAGTCCTTGCAAAATCTGATAAACGTAATCTTCACTCAAAAAAGAAGGGGGTAAAAAAAAAACACTAAATATTTTATTTAGTAATTTAAAATTAGTGACAACACAGCAGCTGACCTGGCAGGGTCAGCTGAAGTCTCAGGGTCACTCAGTGACAGTAAAAGGAGAGTCCTGTCATAAACACCACCTTCTAACAAAGGATGGCAGCTGATAGGTAGAACGGGAGTTTTCTGGTCCCCTGCAGGGTTCAACCCATCATGTGCAGGGTTACAACCATGAAGCCACACTCCAGTTCTTACACTTCTCATTTGTATGTAAAAAGTTTGAGAGCCCACCCTCCATGCTGAACATATCGACTTCTAATCTGGTTTCCCAGCCTGGTGGGAAACACATCGGACCGGACAGATAGCGACCCCCCGGGTCAGAGTGTTATCCTGGGTGTTCGGGATGTTAAATGTTGGAGAGAAGCGGGGCTCACAGGGGGAGGGAGAGGCGAAGACGTAGCGGGCTGTCTGGTGCCGTGGCCCCCCGGCGGGTGGACGGCGGCCAGGATTAGCCTGCTTTCAGGCTGCACATTTAGCCCGGTTAGCTTAGCTCCGCAGACTGGCGCAGCTTGGACTGCAACTTCCACCGTCTGGGCCAAAGTGAGCCCCGACACCGGACAGCCTCACAAGAAACGTTTTAGCCGCACCAGCTAGCATAACCAGAACATTCCTCCATCCGCCTACGACCACATCAATTTGCTTAGAAACACTTTCACATTAATAGCTGAAGTCACCGGCTTCTTACCTGCGTGTATATATATGCTGTTGCTCACGTGCAGAGCCGCCGTGGCAGGCTGTTTACAGTGTGATGCTGTGTTGATAGACGTCAAGTCCAACTGCACTACAGTGGTGTCAGGGCTGGAAGCAAAATAAAGCTCAGCTGTCCTACTGTACAGAACACGCTGTTGACAGCCGGCTCCTAAGTGACACTTTGGCGACACCTGCAGGCCGCCGAGCACACAGCACCCGGAGGACCACACCATGACATGAGAGCAGGGCTCTGACTGATGGGATTTAGTCTCCCCGACTAAATATAATTTATATTGAGCCACAAATCTACCAGCACTTTAAAATTAGGACAAAAGATAAAACTCTTGAGTTTCATTAATCAGGTTGTTGGTTATTTATCACTTAAACGTTATCAGAAAACCAAAATCTTTGCAATGAGTACCATTATGTAAAGTATGAAATCAAAACAAAGTAGAAAAATAGCATGTTCTGTGAAACTGCAGTGTGAATAGAGTGCTGTAACTGAGCTGTTAAAGCTAAAAGGAGCAAAAGGCCAATTAAATACTAAAGTAGAAATGGACTAGTAAAAAGTAGCAAAACAATAGCCAAAAGTTAGCTTAAAGTGAAAAAACCTAGCTAAAAACTAAAGTAGCTAAAAAATAAAAGTGGTAAAAGTGTAGTTAGAATTAGCAAAACAATCATTAAATGTTGAAAATAGCAAAATGCTAGCAAAAAGTAGCAAACGTTAGCTAAAACTAGCATAAGGCTAAAAACTAAAAGTGGCAAAAAAATGAGCTTCAAGTAGCAAAAATAGAGTAACTATGCTGAAACAAGAACAATGTTTTTTTTAAGGAATTGAAGAGATTTCGGTGTACTTCTATGGAGAAAATATTTGTAAATATAGTTAGACTTTGAAAAGTACAAAAGCTACAAAATACAGTTATAGCACCCATCTCCCGAATGAGCTGAATGTTTTGATACATTTATAAACACACACACACACAAAAAAACAACAGGAAAATAATGTGATACAAGAACGTGTTCAAGTTTTCTAACAAAAATGAAGAACAAACTGCCATGCTATTTATTACAAAAGTTTTATTGAAAAAGTGAACATATATTACATAATGCAGTGCACACTGAGTCAAAACATCTCCAGATATTTATGAGCTACCTGTGACAGTTCACTAGCTTCATATTAAAACTTGCAGCACATTCAGCTCAATAACGCTGAACATTAGTGTTCTTCAAATTGACGTCACAATGTGTGCCATCTAAAAAAGTTAACACATCCGTAATGAAGTTTGCACAGATTTCCACAAGACAAACAAGCTCCAAAACTTGTTACAGACGTGAATCCAATAAACCCCCCAAAGTCATTTTAGCGACCTGGAGCCAAAACAGGAAACATGGGGCAGATTTTCTGTCGCTGTAACAGTGATTAACAGCGTTTCACCATGGTAACCAAACTAAGCATACCTGGAAAGCTGCTGAACAAAAACCCACAGAGGAAACTCTAAGCATATAATTACAATCATTACCCATCCCAGTGTCACTGTGAGCTGCCCTGAACATGACTAAATTAGGTACATCTGGAGCGTTTGGATGGAGTCTCAGAGGTTGCTGAATGTCAGCACATGGTGCTGATAAAGGCTACAGAGCTGGTGGGCTCTGCATGATGAAGTACCATCTCCATAGAAACCACACCAGTACAAAAAATTTGAAAAGTCTCATGAAATGTAGGCAGACAGGGTCAGTGATTTCAAACCCCCCTAAACAGAGGAATCCTAAAGTTCTTGTGGTTCTTCTATACATTCATGAGAAATGATTACATCTGCTTTTGAAAACAATTTCTTTTTTTGATTTCCAACATGTGCAACGCCCCCCCCTAAAAAAGTCAATAAAAGAAGAACCAAGAGCATTTCTATATGAAAAAACTACAAATAATACTAAATGTGTATCAGTTGGTGTTGCTTCTGTCTGACAGGGACTGGGGCAACAATGCTGCCTTGTGACATGACTAAAGAGATAAAATAAATACCTAATCAAGACTCAAGTGACAAAAATCATTTCCCCTCCAAAACGCTGAAGTGGTTCAGACTAATTTTGAGACGGTCAAGATTTAGATCATTCGGTTTCAGGCGTAATCTTGTTTCACCAGCGAGCCGAGGACACCTGAGCCTTCTCCACTTCACACTGAGCTGTGTGGGCAGCAACAGTTCACATGTATAGAAAATGATGGTTTAAAAACATGAATCCAAAGTTGCTTTTAATTGATTTTTAATCGTATGCGGTCAGGCCTTTGTCTTCTCTGTCCCATGATGAACAGCTGAACAAAGAGCCTTCCCCCAGAACTAGGCAGGATGAGGATGTGGCATGGGACGATGTCTGGAGAATTTAAGGCAATGCCTCACCACTCAGCTGAACAACGAGGCTTCCACTTGTTTCTGACTGGATGAGCAGGAAGCCAGTATGTCTGCCTGATGTGATGGGCTTGAACTGGACAGGAAGCTTCACGTAATGCTGCGATCTAAGACATGAGGAAGAAAAATGACTCAGTTGTCTCAGAAACAAAACTAATTACAAGCAAATATAAATACACATATATACATACATACACATACTCATAAACATTAAATGTTGCAGCACTGCCATGAACAAACCATAAATGAAAATTATTGGAGATGCATCAAATCAGTGTGGATGTGGTGGTTATGAGAGCACAGGATTCACAGGTTTCTGCACGATTCACAAACTTCTAATTAAGAGTTCAGGACCTCACAACAAGAAGGTCTGAGCTGCTTACATGTTCTCCCTGTGTGGGTTTTCCTGCTACCCTCAGTGCCCTGCCCTTTTATGATGCAGGCTTAGACACTCAACTCAGGAAATATGAGAAAAAATGATGTATTTAGGGAAAGTTCCAGTCCACCTGTGTAACACCTTCAGAACAAATACAAGATCTAACAAAAGCTTTTAAAGGTACCTTTAAATATGCTACCAGCTGCATTAAATGGAGGGTTTTACCAGGTGAAAGTACAATTGATTTAGGGTTCATTTACAATTTTACACAACATAGGACCAGTTGCAGTTGACAGCAGCTGGTTTTTGATAACATCCATCTAACCAACCATCTTCTACACCTGCTGAACCTGTTTGGGGGTGCTGAGAGGTGGTGCCTAGCTACAGCAGTTAACAGGCAAAAGGCATGGTACACTTTGACAAATAGCCAGTCCATCAAAGGGCCGCACATAGAAAAACAAGCATGATGCAGTCTCACACTCATACCTAAACTTTAGAACATCCAATTAACCTAACATGCATGACTTTGGTCTGTAGGAGGAAACTTGAGAACCTGGAAAAAACACATGCACAGGGAGAACATGTAAACTTCACACAGAAAGGCCACGGCCAGGATTTGAACCAAGTACCTTCTCGCTGTGAGGTAACAGTGCTAACTAGCTGTTCCACCGTGCTGCTGCTTTGAACAAAATGCTTTTTCATACAACAACACTTACACATAAGACCTAAAAAACAAATAAAATCAGACTTAAACTTTTATTGATATCCGAAAGTCTTTTAAATATCTGCAGATACTCTGATAAAAGCCACAACATGCTGGGAACAACATGCGCACGTCCACACTCAAGAGTTCACACTGTAGGGACTGCAGGCTGGTTCAGTTTGTGAAATATGTTGTCTTCAGACAATAAAAGTAAACCACCGTCACATGAACATTATGTCATTACAAATGCCAAGTGGTGCCCCAATTTTTCCTCCTTTACTGCCCATTCTGAACACAGTCTCTTTTCAGCTTAGAACAGCAGCTGGTACCTGTGGACGGGTAGTCCTCTGATAGGTAAACCAGCTGTAATCCTCTCAGCCTCGAGTGTGTTCTGTATACAGAAACATTACCTTCCAGGTCCCAGCATCCCACAGGACCTCCACAGAGAGCATTCATGACGGGAAAATTAAGTTACACAATGTTTTAGTTGGATCAGAAAATAGCTACTTAGTTTCACAAAAAGTAACAAATAAATACATTAAGTACATGAAGGTAGACGGTTACTTTATAAATCATTAAAGTTTATTAAAACTCTTATTCCCAACGAGCAATCAGGCTATGATAAGAAAGCTTAATGGAGAGCTTCTGTTATGAATAATAACCATGGGACTCACCTCAGGGAATATTGGAAATGCTTCATGTAGAAGGGCTCCCTAGGTTTTACAAATTTCAGCTGCAAGTCAATTAGAGAAGCCACACATCAAATATCAAATCCATGCAAAGCACAAAGACAAATGTTGAAGTTGTTACATTTTTCATTCAGCATGAATATTTCAGGTTAGTCATGCAATTTTCTTTTCACAATACAAAGTTAAACACACGATCAGCTAGAGTTTGTCTAGTTTATAATCTATCTGAACTCACTGACAGCCTGGCATGACAAGATCTCATCTACAGAGAAAACTAAACCTGAACACATTTACTGTGAGTACATTTCCTTTCTTGCATTGACATTTGACAGTCTCTCTTTTCTGGACAGGCTATCTTAGACTTTGCTGACTCTCCTTCGTTTTCATGAGATTAGGAATGGCTCACCTCATGCGTGTCTGAAGAGTTATTGCGGATGTTGACCTTCAGGGTGCTGGACTCGCCCACCTGAGTGTCTGGGAAGGTGTACAGATCCTGAGGAGAATACACCCCCCTCCTCACAGCCTCCTCCTGGCTGAGTTGACCAAATTCAGCAAGTTATAAAAGGAAACCAATCACTTTTCAGGATGCGACAGTGTTTTACAAATTTACCATCTATATACATTTACCATATATATTAATAGAAAACTATATTTTCAGTTATTGGTAAATGGTCTGAACTTGTATAGAGCTTTATCTAGTTCAAGGACCCCAAAGCGTTTCACACTACAATCAGTCATTCACACACTGATGGCAGTAAGCTACACTGTAGCCATAGCTGCCCTGGGGCAGACTGACAGAAGTGAGGCTGCCAATACACCAGCGACACCGAACCCTCTGACCACCACCTTGGTAAGGTAGGTGAAGTGTCTTGCCCAAGGACACAACGGCTGAGACGGACAGAGCGGGGTTTATCACTTATTTTTCAAGATAACAATAAAGAAATTGTAGTTATATTTCTTGAGGAGCATCTAATTTTACCCATAATTCAGTGCTGGTTGGGTTGGTTGTAGCTGGACTCACCTGGTTTTGACAGCTGAGGTATCAGATCTCTTCCTGCTTTTTACTGAGGCATCTGTTTTTACCAAAGAACAGTTTCCTTCCTGTGGTCCTTCCACCGGTCCAGATTTTACTCCCTTTACAAAACACAGACAGGAATTTTAAGCTTTATGATGTTTTAGGTTTGTTTACAAAAGATGAAATCTGCTAACGTCTTACATCTAGCCATTAGGTCAGTTATCACCAGCTGTTGAAAGGCGAAGGAATAAAGTTTTTGCCCGTGTTTTGTGTGTTTGTTTGTAGTGTTAGCAAAATATCTCATGAATCACTGAACAAATGCCATTGAGACTTGCAGAAAGTAATCATTGGGTTGACATCTACAACTGATTAACATTTAGAGTCAACGTGATGCAAGATGGCTGCCACAGGTAAGGGATCTTAAAAACAAAAAGGACTATAACTATTACACTATTACAGATCATGGATGAGAAGTTGGTGTGATAGTAGCTGAGAGTGATCCCCAACTTATATCCTGAGCACTAATTTATTGCGCAACATTTGTCTTTAAAACTTTGCCATTAACTATTGGAATCAACTCTGCAAAATATCACGAGCCACTGGACAGATTTTAAAGAAAATTTCAGAAAGTAATCATTGGGTTGACATCTAGAACTGATTAAGCTTTGAACTGATGGTCGCCGCAGACAAGTGAATTTAGTAAACACAGAAAGGTCAGTACACTGAGCTAAAATTTGGTGTGGTAGTACCTGAGTCATTCATAACATCATACTCCAAGCACTAAAAGATTATGAGAGATCACGCAAGATATTGCAATGTTGCATGAAATTGAGCCTGAAGTAATTTTCAAGGTTTGACCCAATTGGCTACAGCTCCATTTCTCAGCATAAGATGATCTCAGTCTAAAACTCTGGCACGAACGGTGGTGGGCAACACGCGTTCCTTCAAGCCTTTAATTTACTTTAAAAATTCCTTGAAGAATTCAGCCTATCACTTTCAACACTGGTTCAAAAATAAAACAAAAGCATTACCATCAATGCCATTAAACCCATGTGTTGCCATCCACCTGACATCTACTTGCTGTGTATGCTCTTACATTAATTTGATCTGTCACAAGAGCGCACATTAAAGCTGTGCACACTAAAAGCTTGCAGACATGTCTCACCAAGATGATTTTCCTTCCAATCCTACAATGCACTTATCACATTTGTCATTTCTGTCAGCAACAAGACAAAGCCAGATTAAAAAAAAACTACAATATTAGCCCTCGCTAAGCACACATACTCCATACATGGAACATCAGTGTTGAAAGCAATGTCTGACTAAAGGAACACCTTTGATTTATTGAAACAGAAACTAGAAGCACTCAGAGAGCACAAACCTCTGCCAAGGCCATAGCGCCATTAAAATAAAAATAGTATGATCTGGATCGTTACCAAAATTGAGTCATTTAATTTATTAAATGATTAATTTTTTTACTCAATTTAAAATAAAATAAAAAATCCAGCCTTATCTTTATCTTGCCTCAACTTTGACATAAAAACATGCTGCATCCACTGGAGCTAGGATGTTTAAAATCCCCAATTTTGTCATCGCTTTCTGATTTACAATTACCTGCAAATTATTAACTGAGGGTATATATGTATTTA
>JAOXNZ010000054.1:26855224-26868560 GCA_028566095.1 Kryptolebias brasiliensis | reverse complement strand
CAAAGGCACATGTGTTGGTTGTGACCTATATTTGTAGGGAAAAGAAATCTTATTTTGGGTCTTTTGTTTTTTTAGGCAGTGACAGAAAGAAAAAGTTCAGTAACTTGGTGTTTTTTTTCCCTTTTTCAAAGAATTTTTATTTTTATTATTTTAAACATTTTATTGTTAACTTAAATTATCAATTTTACCAGAAATTAGAAAAAAAAGATCTGATGAACAACTGAGGCTGACAGTACCAACTTTTTAAATTATCCAGAGAAATTCTGACATCAAATTATTCTTTTTTTTAATACAACAGACATTTAAAAGACCAAACTGCTTCATAAAAATACCAGCTGTCTGTTCACAGAAGATTACATTTAACTAGAATTTATTTCTCTGAATATTATAAGAAATTTCTGTTCTTGCTTTTTAATATTTATGGCTACCACCTTACCTTTGCAGGTAAAAATATCATGTTTCTGCAGCCATTGACAATGTTATAAAACATAATTATTACTTCCTGCAATGAGGTTATGTTTTCAGTAGTGTTGGTTTGTCTGTTCGCAAGATTAATTAAAAACTAATGAACACATTTTGATAAAGTTTTCAGGAAATGTCGGGGTTGTCACAAGAAACTCATTAAATTTTAGTGGTACAAATCGGACTAATTTTTTAAATGACTGAGTGCTTCTAGTTAACAGTGTTGAGCAGCAGTGTTAAAGCTTTCTGTCAGTCTGTCACATTTTAAAGCTCCTCTTCACACAATAAACCCCAGAGACTAAAATACAGAAGGATCAAACTGACACAACTGAACAGCAATTTTTCATTATACCAAAAATGTTTACAAATATATTTTGTACTGAGGGCGGCATCTAAAACTTGCAAGCTACTTCTTAGGTCACTTCTGCATTGCTATCTGCAGCACAGTGTTGAATGAATCAAGTGAGACTGTGCATAAAGAGAGATCTGTCTCAACTATCCATGACCAAACTGCAGATTACTGCAGAGTGAAGAAAGTCACCAGTCAAGTGTTTTTTCTGTCAGTTAAGTGTATGATAGCACAAGTTTGCTTTGCTGTGTGTGCACTAGTGGGAGATCTGATGCTAAATACTGTGTGCTCTCACTTCCAGTGCTGTTGCTCACTCCACCCACTAAAGCTACGAGCCAAGCTGGTAAGAAATGGGCTAAAAAGGGAGCGGTTGTATATGAGATGTTTTGAACAAAGCCTCCCACAGACAATTTCAACAGAACCTCGGAGAATTTATGAAGAAGAAAAATAAGGCCATAATGTCTGCTCTAAAAACAATAATTGAATAAATTCTGACCAGCTGTCTGGATGTGCTTGGTAGCAGTCGTGTCCTGCTAACATTACTGTTCCTTCTCGCTGACTCCAGCTCATCCTCAGTGTCCTCATCACTAGCTGGACAGGAGTCCATACCTGTAGCAGCAAGGCGCACATCAGGCATCTGGAAGTCCTCCTGGGGAAAAAAATAAAAGACATACACACATGTGAAATAAAATGAAAGAATAGATGTTACAGTAAATACAATGTTTGATTAAAAAATTCATTATTAAATTAAAGTCTGTTTAACATGAAAAACTCTAATTTTAAAGTCATATTTATAAAAATAAACCGTATTTTCAAACAGAGGTTCATAGATGTATTTAGCAAGCTGACATTAGCAGACACTTCTAAAGCAATAACAAAATACACTCACCTGATCATAGTGATCAAAGAAGTGATGCCTATGCTGCTCCGCATCTTTAGAACTAGCATCTGATGCATCTTCAGCAGTTCCCCCCACTCCCTGTGGAAAAATATGATATTAAAACGTGCTCAGATTAAAAGAAACAAAAACAATCCTTTTAAAGTCTGGAGTCTTACTGTAACAGGGATCTCCTGCCCCTCCACTCTGCCTCTCTGCATTGCAGGAGGGACCAGTTTATTGAAGTACAGCTCCAATTCATCTTCAGGCAGGTTGTTTAAATCTATGTCATCATCTGATGGACAAAATAATTCATGTTTAGAGCAAGCATGTGTGTGTCTCCATCACAAACTAAGATCAAGCTTGAAGCTTTGACTCTTCTTCATTGAGTTTCAACAGCCTCAGCACTGAATGATGAGTGTACAAACCCTAACAGTAAGCTCTTAAAATGATAAATACGTACAACTCAAACATTGGAAGGTGAAGGTTAGTCATACCTGTGATATCACTGTTCATGCTGTCCACAGACATGAGCTTTTCATTAGCCAGGAAACTTGAGTTACTGCCACTGAAATGGTCACTGTCAATGTCCTCACTCTGCACATCATCAGCCTTGGCTGTAGCAGGTAAGGCCTGAACATGTGCATGAAATGTAATGTGATTACTTTCCTGAAATAATTAGTTTCTCTTTTCTATAACTCAACAGTCAAATAAACTGTTTAAATTCATGTGGAGTCATGTCTTCTAATCTGATAAGAGCTGGTGGAAAAAACAATGAAGATGGTTAACTGTTATAATGATACTGAAGAAAAATTAAATGCAACACTTTTATTTTTGCTCCCATTTTTCATGAGCTGAAGTCAAAGATCTAAGTCTTTTTCTACCTACACAATAGGCCTTTTTCTCTAAATATTGTTCACAAATTTGTGTAAATCTGTGTTAATGAACACTTCTTTGTAGAGATAATCCATCCACCTCTCAGGTGTGGCATATCAAGATGCTGATTAGACAGCATGATTTTTGCACAGGGGTGCCTTAGGCTGGCCACAATAAAGGCCACTCTACTACTTTTACTTTTACTTATCTGGTCTGACCACCATTTGCCTCACACAGTGCAACACTTCTCCTTCTCATAGAGTTGATCAGGTTATTGATTGTGGCCTATGGAATGTTGGCCCACTCCTCTTTAATAGCTGTGAGAAGTTGTTGGATGTTGACAGGAACTATTGTGAACATAGAAAAAGTCTTAGATTTTTGAGTTCAGCTCATAAAAAATGGGAGCAAAAACAAAAGTGTTGTGTTTATATTTTGATTCAGTATAGTTCACTCATTTTGATCTTTTGCTAAGAATTAGAAATCCAAACTTTTTTGGTGCATATTTGCTTGCTAAACATGAGCCCAGAGCCAGCAAATAGTTATTTTAGAACAGGGAAAACTATTTGCTCAGATCTGCCAAAAACCAAAATGTTGCACCCATAAAGATTATAAATGAACTTCTCATGTAGGTTTTCTCTGGGATATTAAATTTCTTGTGCCTCGCTCATTAACTTCATCTGCTTCTGGCTTAAAAGTAGTTCTGCCCAGGCAGATATTTGTTTTTTGTTTTGTTTTTGATATTGCTCATAAAACCAAGTTGCAGTTTTTAATTTTGTGAACTATGGTAGACTTTGCTACACTTGGAAGGTACAGATGGTGGAACTACACCTTTTAAAAGCTTAATAAATAAATCCAAAGCATGTGAACTAATTAAATAATGGCCTCTTGGGCAAAATATTTTTTAGTATGTACCTGATGAGCACTTGAGCATCAGCTATGCTGCTATGCTTTTAGTGTACCATTTAGACACTTATTATGAGTACTTATGAGAAGAAGTATTGAAGAAGTTACCATCATGGTGATCTGACTCAGGTAGGATTTATTCTTCTAATTAGAAAGACTTATCCATGAAGAATGTCTCCTGAAACTTTGCCACATTGGTGACGTTTTTGCATTTGATTGACAGCTGATTAATCCTGAAACGTTTTAAAGTGTTCTCTTTTTCTTGGGGTGGGGGCACCAATTTAAGTGCAGAACTCGAGCAGAAAAACTTTTGTGCATGAAATGTAATGTGAGTGACACCACTGAATGAAAATATGTTCTAAGTGCCAATATTACTCCATATTCAATTTTTCTGAAATAAAACAGCATTTAATTCTTGCAAAAATGCAACCTGCCAGTCTGAGTTAAGGACCTTCTGTGGGCATTTTAGCAAAAGAAATACTGTGCTTAAAATATTCCTTACACACATATCTAATACCACATATCTGCAACTGGAGGTAAATATTTATAATCACATTGATGATAAATAAATAGACCAACTAGCAATGAATATGTATGGAGAAAAATAAAATAAAACTGGTACCTTTGCATCTGTACTACTCTTCTGTTCGAACTGGGAAAACATCAAAAGGCCTGTTGACAAATCTGTCAAAATGAGACGTTACAGACCTTCATTAGTACTTAAACACAACATTCTCAATACCACAGCCAGAAAGTAGATTTCCACTTCAGTAATGACAGGATTTCTCAATATTAAAGTTATCATTGTCTGAGACCTTGACAGCAACAACAACAAAATTCCAGAAGTGCATGAAATTAAACATGTATTCAGCCTTTTTTAAATACAGCATGATTTTATTTACTAATGGGGACAAATTGTATGCTTTGTGTTTACTGTACTCAGCATTTTGACTCCTCTTTTGTTCAATTAGTCCCCCAAACCTTGTTTGAATGAAAACTGTTTTATACTGCAACATTAGGCAAAGTATTTTGTTGCCTTTAGGTCTGAGCAAGTCTGTGCTCAGAATTTAGTTTGAAGTGTGATTATATATGAATCAATAATTGTTTTATAATTGCTTCACAGCCCTTTGAATCGTAATTGAATCGATGAGGTGGCTAAAGATTCACTCCCCTAACAAGACGTTGGCACAAATCAGTTTGTATTTGTGTTAGGTCAAGTGTCAGCTTCGAAGCCAAAATAAAACAAAGATCTACACCAAGCTAGCAAGGCTAAAAGGAGTATGGGCAAAGACTTGTTTTTATAAAGATGGAAAGCAAGAGCCCTCACCTGTTCCAAGTTCTGAGGGACGATTGTACACTGTCGCTGTCTGCGTAGGATGCACTGCGGCCTGGTGTCTGGGTGCACTCTCATCCAGACTGATCTTCACGAGCACGTCTGAAAGGCGGTGGGCTGCAATGAATACATCTGCATTGTCCCTGCAATGCAAACAGCAACAGAAATATTTATTACCACATTAAAATATAATTAAAATAAAATATGTAATTTTGTCTAAAATAAAAGTTAATTATACTAATATAACACTGTATTGCAAATGTGCTTGATTGGGCCCATTTCTGTTGTGGTGTAAACATTAAGATGGGTTTGCAATACAGCTAAAATGAAAGGTCTAGCTTTCATTGAAGGAATGCATATTGCCTTTTGCCTTTAATGCCAGAGTTTCTATCTACAGTCAACTAACGATGAAAAATGACAGACTTGTGGCCATGTTGGCCAAATCTTGAAAATAATGCAATGTGTGATCTTATGCAGTATCATAAGGTGCCATGCTCAGAGTATGTGTTGATAATGACTTTCAGTTACTACCACATTCAATTTCTGTGAAACTGACAGAGTTATAGCCATTTTTATGTTTGCTAATGTTAATTAGCTGTAGCAGCCATCTTGAACTGACTTTAAAAGTTAATCAGCTGTAGATGAACATCCAGTGCTTACTTTCTAGGAGTTTCAGTGAAATCTGTCAAGTGGTTCACGAGATCTTTCATGCAATGAGTAGCACTTGAAGTATGTGTTGTGAATGACTCTCCGATACAACCACAACATATTTCAGCACAATATCTGTAAAATTGATTGAATTATAGCCACTTTTCTGTTTTTCTATGATCAATTGGCTATGGTGACCATATTAAATTGTATTGACTCCAAAGGTTAATCAGTTGTAGATGAACATCCAAATATTACTTTTTGCAAGTTTTATTCAAACCCATCCAAGGCTTCATGAGATATCTGGCTAACAGACAGAGACACTCACACATGGGAAAAAACACTATCGCCCACCTTTGCCCATCAGCAGTGAGTGACAATCAGCACATCAATCTGGGCACATTAGGACTGATAGTTACAAGTGTTGACAACTGAGACAAATTAACAAAAACAAACACCAAAAATACATACATAAAATAAAGCTTCTTTGTCAGACACAAACAACATAAAGAACAGATGTGACAAACATATGTCTGGATATACTCACAAGTCGTCTTTGAAGCTGAGGGCAAACCTGGGCTGTTCTCCAACAGGAGACTGTGAGTTGGTCTGCTGCAGATCTCTGTTCTCCAGATATGATGCCTCAGCAAGATCTCCTCTGTAAAATGAGCACAACGCAACACGGTCACAAAGCAACGGACCAACAGTAAGACTCCATCAGGCAACACAGAGAGCAACTTTTCAAACACACAATTCATTCCTTTGTATATCTGTGCATGCAAAGCTGTATATACAGGTACAGCTCAATACATTTGAATATCATTAAAAAGTTAATTTATTTTAGCAATTCAATTAAAAAAGTGAAGCTCATATAGATTTATTCCACATAGAATTATAGACTTCAAGTGTTTATTTCTGTTCATTTTGATGATTATGACTTATAGCTGATGAAAACCCAAAATTCTGTTTCTCAGACAATTTGATTTTTACATAAGAACAATAGATTGCCATGGTGTGGACTGCAGCTAAAGTCAGAGCTTCAACAGGCACCCCACACAGACGGATCCAGGACCTGGGCTCCAACTGTCCTATTCCTTGTGTTGAGCCACTCCTGAACCAGAGAAGCGTCTTACCTGGACTTAAGGCAAAAAGGACTGAGACTGTTCCTCAGTGGTTCAAAGTCCTCTTTTCAGATGAAAGTAAAAGTTGCATTTAATTTAGGAAATGAAAGGTCCCAGAGTCTGGACAAGTGGAGAGGCACGGAATCCAAGCTGCTTGAGGTCCAGTGTGAAATTCAGTGGTGGTTTGGAGGACCATGTTGTTGTGATTAAGCAATGTATGTGGTTATTCATCCACACTGGTAGAAGGAACTCATGTGCTTGGTCCAGTCTATGGTGTGTAAGGGACACGGTGTATGTCTCCCGCTGTAGCTCCGTTTCTGCCTGCCATGTTCTATATAAAGGTTCCTGTCCATTAGCAGTACGGTGTGGTCCAGCGTCTTCATTCCTGCTCCCGCCCAGGTTACCACACGTGTCATCTGCTGGTGATGGTCCACTGGGTTTTATCCAGACCAAAACCAGTGCAGCTGTATACCAGGAAATTTTAGAACATGTCATGGAGCTTTATGGAGATCCTAGTTTCATTTTCCAGCAGGACGTGGTACCTGCCCACACTGCCAAAAGTACCAATAGCTGTGGTGATGACCATGGTATCACTGTGCTTGACTGGCAGCAAACAGGCCCAACTATGAGTTTTAACTCAAGGAGGTAGATGAGAGCCACCGGACCCAACAATGGAGACAAGCTGAAGGCCACTATCAAAGCAACTGGGGCTTCCAGAACACCTCAGAGGGTCCACAGGCTGATGGCCTCCAGGCTACGCTGCGCTGATGCATGAGTTCATGCAGGAACCCCAAACAAGTACAAAGTGCATATACTGTACAGCAGGACAACAATTCTGCATTATTTTTACTGGCCTTATGTAATATTCTAATTTTCTAATAAGTGACTGACTTCTGGGTTTGCATCAGCTGTAAGCCATAATCATTAAAAGTAACAGAAATAAACACTTGAAATACATGTGTAATGAATCGATATAATAGTCGAGTTTCACTTTTTGAATTGAACTACTGAAATAATTAAACTTTTCACAGATTTTCTAATTTATTGAGATCTACCTGTATTGTTTATTTCTAGTCCAGCCGCATCCAAAAAGAACCCCCCCCTCTCTCTCTCCTTAGTTCTGATAACAGTGTATGAGAGTATGACTTCCTAACATCAGTCCACAGCCTGCACCCACCTGTTGTCAGACCCGGGTCTAATTTTAGCCACGGTGGAAGCAGCCACAGGCAGCCCCGGACATGAGCCCAGAGACACATTCCCCAGGGTGGCACGGCCGCTGGTGCTGTCCAGAGACTTGCTGAGGAAACTGGGGAAGGCTTCATCCTCCAACCTGTACAAACTATCTGCCATTTCTCTACTTCAAAGTACGGCAGGGCTGGCTCAGGTGACGACCATCTTCTGTTTGGAATGAAGAATCGAGAAAAATAAAAGAGCAAATCAGTCTTAGTGGGTTCAACCACAACTGTGAGAATCAATATTTTAAAGTATTTTATTTTATTTTATCGTGTTTTGTTTCTTCGTGTATGCCTTTTTGCAAGCGCGCGCCCCTGTCAGCATTTAAAATAGGTCAAATTAGCTACAGTTTACTAGTAACTAGCTACTTGCTAGAAACAGGAGGATTTGTAAAACTTGTCTGCACCCCTCAATTATGAGCTACTTTTTACGGTTAAGCGTCGCAAAACGACAACCTACAGGCAGCAGTGAAACTTTAACAAGGTGGTACAGCGCCTTACTGAATAAATTTCTGTTTCTGATAACAAAGTGACCATAATGTTAAACGTTAATCAAAACTCACTTCAATACTCCAGGCGCGGGCCGAGAGAAAATTTGCTCTCCTCCAGCTCAGGTTTTGTCTTCAAAACTTCTTCAGACACGCTGTAAGGTTTAGATAGGGTCCATATGTTACGTCCCAACATTCATGCGTCTCGTACTTTTTCTCAAAATGTGGAGTTTCAAACGAACTGTGGAACAGTTCTAAAAGATCAGCGCCCAGAACCCACAGGAAGCCCGCCTGAGCGTCATATCATACGGGCGGGACTTAAAGCATTTGAACAATCTCATTGGCTAAAAATACAGGAGCGGAGGAAATACTAAATCGTGATTGGTTGGGATTTGTGTCAGTCTTCTGTCGCTTCGGTCAGTCTGGGAAAATAGCCGTTTACCGGTGAGTAGTTTTAACCTCAAATAAAACGAGAAGCTTATTTTACAGTCAACCCGGAAGATACATAATAGAAAGAAAAGTTTAAAAAAACTAACTGGTGATAAAAAAAACAGTTTCCTGGTTACATAAATACATATTTTTTGTCACTTGAGCAGATAAAACCATCGTTACAGGCCAAGAATCACGTGACCTGTCAAGCAGCTGCAGGAGTGCTTTGGTTAGCAGACAGCTGTCTGGAAAGAGAACACACACACACTTTTTTTTAATTATTTATTTTTTATTACAAATAAACTAAATCCATGACAGAATTGGTAAACTGTCACAAGAAGCACCACATAAAGTCATGTGTTATTCATAAAACAGCCTTAGACTGGGGATTCATTGTCTTGCTCAGAGTCATTTCAGCAAGGCAGCTGTTCATACCAAAAACAAGACTTGAACAAAGTTGTAGGCCCCACACACCAGCTAATGGCTTTTCTCTGCAAAAACCGCATTGGTTCTCTTAAAAGGATCTCAAATCACAAGGTCAAGAAGGTCAGGGACGAAGGAACCTGGATCTAGATTGAAAAACTGCGTAGCTTCATGTCTGATGTTATAGGTATCTGCAGGATGATGAATCATGTACCGTCTCCTCTGAGTTGTTTCACATGCCGGTTACTCATATATGCTGTTTTCTTTTAGCCAAAAGGTAGTCATTTAAAATAATCTTATTTCCACAAATTAAAACAAATTCCTTCTTTACAAGCAGACACATTGATCTCAAACACAGGACATGAATGTAACTCAGTTTAAAAATAAAAATGTGCTTAGACTACAATACAGGATAATTGTTTGACATTTTTTTACATTGAATTCAATTTTAAATTTATGCAAAAAACAGAAGTTATTTTGTCTATTATGAAACTGGATTGTATTTTCAACTTTACAGCTACAGTGCCTTAAAAAAGTATTCAAACCCATTGAACCTTTCCACATTTTGGCACATTACAACCACAAACTTCAAAGCATTTTACTGGGATTCTATTTAATAGACCAACACAAAGTAGCACATAATTCTAATTATAAATAAAAATCTGAAAAATGCTGTGTGCATTTGTATTCACCCCTTTTACTCTTATACCTTGAGCTAAAAACTAGTTCAACCAACTGCCTTCAGAAGTCACCTAGTTACTGAATAGAGTCCACCTGTGTGCAATTTAATCTCAGTATAAACCCAGCTGTTTTGTGAAGGCCTCAGAGGTTTGTTACAGAACAATACTGATTAAACAAGATCATGAAGACCAAGGAACAGGACAGGGATAGATAATGTTGAGATGTCTGAAGCAGGGTTGGGTTACAAAAACAATATCCTAAGCCTAAGCTTTGAACACCTCACGGAGCACTGCTCAATCAATCATCTGAAAATGGAAAAAGTTTGGTAAAACGACAAACGTATCGAGACGTAGCCGTTTACCTAAACTGACAGACCAGGCAAGGAGAGAATTAATCTGAGAAGCAGCCAAGTAGCCCATGGTAACGACTGGTATAATCACATAAAATTCTATTAAAATACTTTAAAGTCTGTGTTTGTAACATGACAAAATGTGGAAAAGTTCAAGGGTTATGAATACTTTATTAAAGCACTGTATACTGTACCTTTTCCAATTAAAGTGCACACATACAGAAAAATAAATTGGTAAAATCATTGCTCTTCAGCTTCTGGCAAGGACAGCAGAACTCTAGAGGAGCTTCTGTGGGAAAGAGGCTGTTGCTGAGGCTGAATAACAGGCTCAGCATCACAGTGCTCTATGAGCGAGGAAGGAGGGAGCAGGTGACCATACCTGGTCCCCGCTCTGGGAAGATCCAGAGGTGGAAAGAAATACCTAAAGCAACACGGAGAAAAAAGAAGGGGGGAAAAAAACGACAATACAACAAGAACGACAAAAAAAAAAAAAAAAAAAAAGAGACAAAGGGGAAAAAAGCACGATGACAACAAAAATATAAAAAAGGGAAACACATAAAAGGAAGTAGAAATGAGAAATTAAAAGGAGAAACAATGCATGTATGCTCTAGAAACTAAAAACAACATCATAGCAGGTAGGGTGGCAACACTGGTTTATTGTTTAAAGGTATGTGCAACCAAGTTATCCAACACCAGTGAACCTCTGTCACACAAAAGAAACAAAACAAAATGGAAGGAGTGAAGTCCATGCACACAGTTTTCATGCCAACAATCAAACTTTAAGTGATGACCAAGTATTCAACCATAAAATGTGCTAAAAAGGGTCTTGTGTTACAAATATGTTGGCACGCAGGTAAACGGTTGATGAAGTACAAGTGACATTAGTAATATGCAGGACTCTGGTTTATCTTTGGAGAGGTCAGCTGCCACAGGGGAGGAGCAAAGGAAGCTCTTTTGGCAATCCTGCATGCAACAAGCAATAAAATAGCAAATTAACTTCAACACACCCACGTCACACCGTTTTGTTGACAGGTAACTGAAATGCTGGCGAAAATCGTCTACAACAGTTAAAATAATCTTACAAATTGCAATTTAAAAATCTAATCTAAGAAAGAATGTCACACAGTGTACAGATGTTTGTTATAAAGGTTAGAGACAAAATGAGCATCCAGACAAAAACAGCAGGAGAAATATGGAGGTTTTGTTAAATCTAAAGTTGTTAAAATGAACAGAAATACAGCCATCTCAAACAAAACCAGATTTAACCCAAATTACTTTTGTTTCCTGGCACTTTTTATTCCTGCTTTGATACCAAATGGGCAGATTCATGTCTTTATTTTACAAATTTTGAATCTATGATTGTGTTAGAATTATGGCAAAACCATAAAATGTTAAATTTTCAACAACCAAGTAGAGAAGTTTTCAAATTTATAACAATTTTGTTTTACATTCAAAAGTTAAATGTCTGAAGGAAAAAACAGAACTTTTATGAAGCAGAATGTCTTTTCTTCACATTTAAAAAAGGTAAAAGATGTTAGTTTTGAAAATGGCTGTACTCATTTTTCACAGTCGTGTGTTTACACTCTGTTAATAAGGTTGATTTAAGCTTTTCCTCTGCTTGGCAAAGAGGTTGGCAATGCTCGTTCAAGGATACATTCTTAAAAAGAGAGAAATGAGAAGAGCTTTGAATAAATGTTATTGCTCATCTCATAATGAAAACTGTCACTGAGGTGTTGAGATAGTTTGGATACAAACATTTTCCTAACATCACAGCAAGGCTACCAGACAACAATGATTTAGCTGAATTTCTATTTCTTGAAACAACTTTAGCAATTCAAATAACGGTTACATATCAAACTTATATAAAACACTTTCATTTTACTTTGTTTGCCAAGTAAACAGTTGGCTCTTAAGCTAGCAATACAAAGTGGAAACATGACACCACTCTTTTGGCATGCATGAATCCAAATCAAGAGAAGTCACCATAACACACACCAGCTCCACAGGCCTGATCCACATAACCCGTTTGCTGGATGCCAGAAGCCAAGCTCTTTGCATCAGGGCAGCACGAGGTCAGTGTGAGTCCAGGAGGTTTGTCAGTGGGCAGCTGCACTCCCAGTCAGTGTGAGGCTTAGTAAAGTTGTCAGTTCTGACTGGCTCATCTCAGACTGGGTGAGTGGCGTCAGACACACGACACCACCTACCTTCCTGCTGACATCCCATTCAGGGCATTCTGGGAGGTCTGGAGGGAGGAGCCCACTACGGTGCTCATGGCTGTGGGTTGACCAGATAAGCCTGTCAGTGGGCTGCCGTCCCCCTTCAGGATGCCTGTGCACTTCCAGTTGTCCATGTAGTTAGCTGCACACACATTGAAGAGCATATCAATGTTTATTCATTTCTTCTAGAAACGCAGATAATGTTTTTGCCCATGTCTGCGTGTGAGAGCTTGTGTTTATATGCCTGTCTCTTAACAGAATCTCTCATGAATCACTGGGCAAATTTCAATGAAACTTGCAGGAAGTAATCACTTGATTTACATCTGGAACTGATTAACTACTGGAGTCAACTTGATTAAAGATGGTTGCCACCGGCAACAGACTTTAGAAAACAAAAAAATGTCTATAACTCGGTCAACTTTAGAGCTATTGACCTAAAATTTGTTGTGGTTGTAGCTGAGAGTCATTCACAAAACATCCTCAAGGTGCTATTCATTGTCTGAGATCTTTGCTTAAAACTTTAGCAATCACTAGTATAGTCAACCCCGTTTGTTAGCAAAATATTTTATGAACCTATGGATGGATGTTAACAAAACTTTCACAAATAGTCATTGGACGTACATCTACAACTGATAACTTCTGCAGTTAATCCAATTCAAGATACAGCTTATTGACTCCAGCAAACAAAAACAAAGCTCTAACTTAAGTCAGTTTTACAGATATTGAGCTAAAATTTGACGTGGCAGTAGCTAAGAGTCATTCACAACACATACTCTGAGAGCAACGTCTTGCTATATTTTCATGAGATTTAGCATTTTCCCATTTTCAAGGTTTGTCCAAAACGGATACAACTCTATCATTTGTCATTATAAGTCTAAAACTCTGGCATGAAAAGTGGCGGGTGATATGCGTTAATGAAGGCCTTTATTTTCCACAATATTTTACAATA
>JAOXNZ010000054.1:26727808-26739732 GCA_028566095.1 Kryptolebias brasiliensis | reverse complement strand
ATTTGGACCAGGTTGGTTGCAGATGAAGTACTAAAATCCAGAAAATAAGAATGTATGAAAGCACTGTACAGGTTTATTTTAATACAAAAACATTAAATCTGTAATTCAGAAACTGTCTCTAGTGACAGTTGAAACATATTACAAGTTTATAATTACCCATGCATACACTGCATGTGGAGGCAGAATTTTGATATCCTGTACTTCAGGCCAAGGCCTCCTTTGAAATAGAGATCTGTGATGTCAATGGATTTTCCTGGTTAAATAAAAGTTAAGAATAAATAAATTTATTCTTAAAGAAGTTCCAGTTTGAACAAGTTTTTATAGCAAACAGTCTATGAAAATCTTAGAAGCTGCTAAATGATAGATTTGTACAGATTATACTGACCCAGAGAAAACCCATAAAGAAAGACCCCAGGTCCAACCCAGAGCTTAAAACCCAGGACCTTCTTTATGTGAGGCAGTAGTGCTAACCACTAATCCATCATGCTATCCAAAGACCTTCAGCCTCTCATGGCCTTCGGGTCAAATTGACCCTAAGTTACAAGGGTTTCTCTACCGCTCTCTATCTCTCTCTCTTTTCAGGGCTTCAGGAGGGTTAAATAAACTAAAGTACACACATAAATTATTAAAATTTTAACATAACTACACCCCACACCCCTGTAGTTTTTAGTTTGTCCAAAGTCTTAGCTGAAGATATTCTATCACTGCACTGTTTCTTTCCACCCTTCTTACTGACCTAATCTCTCCTGTTCTCATAAAACAAAAATTATACTCACTTGCATGTCCCAGTTCTCGTGTCAGAAACTGAAAGAGGGAAGTTGTGAGAAAAACCAACAGAAAGAACAAAGGATTATGTCTTAGTTGCTTCTAGCACAAACTCCAACTGACCTCTAAGAGCGAAGAAAAGACAAATTCTTCTGCTTTCACTCTCTCTTTTCACAATGACAGCTGTGGTGAACAGGAGGGAGTCTTCAGCTCCTGATGACAGGCCAAAACCTTCACATCATCACTAAAACCTTGCTTAGAAGTCTTTCAGCTCAATGTCAAATCTGCAATGTCAAAGCAGCATCCTAGCTGTCACAGCTTCATCTACAGGAGGCCCCATCATCTGAAGAAGCGCCTCTTTGAACTGAGAGTTCTGTAAAATAAAAGCAGAGCAACAATTTACATCCCTGCATTCATCTGTAAAACAGTTTACTTATTGCAGTAATTCAGTGCTAAGTCAAACTGATTTTCCGTCTCTCTCCAGTAAAAAGTAGGTCTCTGTCCCACTGAAGACTATAAACTGGCAACATAAATAGAGAGGCAAGATGGAGAGGAAATGAGCAAGGATCCATCTTCAATGCACCGCAGAGAAACAGCTGTTTCAGGTCACAGCTGACAACAAGCCTCTTCATTCCTCTCTCCCCTCCCTCCTTCATTTTCAGCCTCTCTCTCTCTTTCACACATTTTGACACTCCATCTGACTGTCTTCAGTCAGTTCTTCACAGTCTGTTTGACTCTAGCTCAGAGCCTCCCTCTCTCAGATCTGAGGCTCTGATGGGAAAGTGCTCACTGTGCTCTTCTTTTAACCTTCACAGTCCCAGGATGTTTGTTTAAACACAGCACAGATGGGACACACTGATGACTAAGCTGAAAATTTCCAGCTTAAATAAAATATGTTCTCAACATCTGGGAATGAGTCCAGGAATCATGAAAAGGACCTTTATCACATGTTTTTTTCCTGAACCTCAGGAGGACATTTTTTATAGGTGGAAGTAATGTACACACACTTGGACTGTTGTAACATGATTGGTCAGTTGTGTTTTTTCTTTCAGCTGCAAAAGCATTTTTAACACTCAAAAAACCAAGTAGTTTCATCTTAAAGTATGAGTTTCCAAACTGAAATAAAAAAAATTTAAAAAACTTTGCAAAATGAACAACAAAAAAATAGACAAGCTGCTAAAGTCTGATATTTGTAATCTTTTGCTTGTGTGATGACAAAGACAAAATATGATATTTATTATTACATGTCATGTTCAAAAGGTTAATTCATCCATCGATGCATCTTTTACTGCTTATCTGTGGTAAGGTTGCAGAAGCAGAAAGTCAAGGAGAGAAACCCAGACATCCCTCTCTCCAGCAACAATATCCAGGTCCTCCTGGGGGATCCCAAGGCATTCCCAGGGCAGAAAGGATACATAATTCCTCCAGTGGGTTCTTTGTCTGCCCCAGAGTCTCTTCTTAGTGGGACATACCTGAAAAACCTCCAAAGGGAGGTGTCCAGGAGGCACCTTAACTGACTCCATTTGATGTGGAGTAGTAACTACTCCAAGCTCCCTGATGATAGAGCTTCTTGCCTTATCTCTAAGGCTGAGCCCGGCTACCCTAGGAAAGTAGTTCATTTCATCCACTTGTATCTGAGATCTTGTTCTTTCAGTCATGATCCAAACCTCATGACCATAGGTGAGGGTTGGAACCTAAACCAGTAAATTGAGAGCTTTGCCTTTTGACTCAACTCTTTCTTCACCACGTCTGACCGAAGCAACACCCTCATTACTGTGGACAAGGCCCTGATTCGGCGATTCATCTCCTGCTCCATTCTACCATCACCCTTAAACAAGACTCCCAGCTACTTAAACTCCTTCACCTGAGGTAAAGACTTATTCCCAGACCTGGAGGGATCATTCCATCTGTTTCCAGTTGAGAACCATGGCCTAAGACTTAGAGCAGCTGACTCTCATCCCAGCCACTTCACTCTCGACTGTGAACCGCCTCAGTGCATACTTAAGATCATGGCCTGAAAACGCCAATGGAATCGCATCATCTGCAAAAAGCAGAGATGAGACCCTGAGGTTCTCAAACCAGACAAACTTAAATCAATTCAACTCAGTTTATTTATGTAGTGCCAAGTCACAACAAAAGTAGTCTCAGGGCACTGTACCAAAACAGTGACATACATTATAAAAGCCAATTAGCACTGTAACCCTGTAAGTGGGAAGAATTGGTCCACTGTTCCACGACTGGGACGAAAGCCACACTGGTCCTCCTGGATTTGAGGTTCAACTATCGGTTGGAGCCTCCTTTCTAACACCCTGAAGGCTGAGAAGTGTGATCCCTTGATAGTTGAAACACACTGACCAATCCCCCTTTTTAAAAACGGGAACCACCACCTTGCTCTGCCACTCCGCAGGTGTAGTCCGTGTCCTCCATGCGCCATTGAAGAGATGTGTCAACCATGATAGCCACACAACATCCAGAGCCTTCAGGAACTCAGGGTGAATCTTGTTCACTCCTGGCACCCTCCTACCAGGGAGCTTTTTGACTGCCTTGGTGAGCTCTGCCATGGTAATGGACTTGTCTTCCCCCAAGTGCCCAGACTCTGCCTCCTCAAATGTGAACATGGTGGCCGGATTAAGGAGACCCTTGAAGTGCTCCTTCTCAACAGTATCCCCAGTCTGGGTCAACAGTTCCCCACCCAAACCAAGCACAACCTGTGACAGCCAAGCCAGTCCTCACCACGTGGCTCACGTGGAAGTGGCATTCTGTCTCTCTTTCAGGCTTGGCATGGCAGAGCTCCAGGAGAAAAGGGGTCCCCAGTTTCCCTTTTCTGGGCGAGGTATCCTGATACATTAGTTGTTTGTTCATTGAAGATTTTAAATAGCTCTTGGTCTGTTCCCTCCCCTAAGGCCAGTTTGCCATGGGAGACCCTACTAGGGGATGATGTCTCAGACAATGTAGCTCCCAGGATCACAGGAGTACTCAAACCCCTCCACCATGTTAAGGTGGCGATTCTGCAAAAATGTTGATGTTTTTGTTTATTGGATTTTTGTAACAACCACATTGAGTAGAAAAACAGAAACTACAACTTTTACACAAGCAGCTGTATTAGCTAAATTTAAGACACAACTATTGCTTTGTCTTGAATTTTGAATGTAACAGTTTATTAAGAATCATTTATAATATAACTACATGTTTATTACTGTTACCTTGTTCTAAGTACTTGTTCAAACTTGAAATTTATAGTTTACTTTTCCACCATTCAGAAGGCGTCAGTGACAGATTTTTTCTGTCTGCAGCTGAAGCCTAACAGCAGATCAATCTGCACCTCAGGCAGTCTTGTTGCTCAAACACTAACACTGAACTTTTCAACTTTACTAAGTTTCATCATATTTTAAACTGGACTGGAAACACTGACGACTGATAGACTGAGGGGCTCTTTTTGATCTTTGAGAAAGTTCTTGTAGGTCTGAGAGGTCATGGTATCTTTGCTTAAATTGCAGCTTATTACATTTAGTCACTCGTTCATTTCATTATGTTCAGAATCATGGGGAGCTGGTTGCCTGTCTCAGCAGTCAATGGGGATAGGGTTGGGTAGACTCTGCATGCCACCAGTCCATCACAAGACCAACACAGAGATGAACCATGAACACACATGGGGACAGTTTAAAATCTCCAGTTAGCTGAACACATGTTTTTGGATTGTGTAAGGAAACCAGGGTACACAGAGAAAACACATGCATGAGGGGAACAGAGAAACTCCACACAGAAAGATCTGGGAAAACCTGGTTACCTTTAGGATTTGAGACGATAGTGATCCTGTGTAGCACCCTATGAACTAAGGTAACTTCAGCTGCTTGAATCTGATATCTCTTTTTTTTTTGTCATGATCCATATGTCATGACCATAGGTGAGGGCTGGAAAATAGACAGACCAGTAAATCAAGAGCTTCACTTTTTTGGCTTATTTCCTTTTTCACCTCAACAGACAGGAGGAATGCCCTCATTACTGTGGATGAGGCCCCAGTTCATTGGTCCATCTCCCGCTCCATCTGCCTCCCTTCTGCCATCATTCATGGACAAGAGTCCCATACGCTGGAACTCCACTGCTTAAGACAAAATCTCACTCCCAACCCAGAAGGATAGCACCACCATTTTTACGAAATTAACATATTAGGCTTACCTGGAGCTCTGTTAAGATTTCAAGTTACTTGAAGATTTCAAGTTAATTGTATGAATTCAGCATTCACACTATTGTTTTCCTGTTCATAGTTTCTTCTGCACGTTTTTTGCATTTAAACTACTTCCACATACCTTTTAGGTGTTTTTGCTCATTTCAGCTATTAGCTACTGTTTTGCTTAGAGTAGCTTACAATACAATTTCTTTAGTTATTTTAATGTTTTCTATGGCGTGGAAACAGTTTAGCTAGATAAAAAAGCATATGTTCTAGCGTCATTAATATACAATTTTAAAATATTAGTTTTTAATGATTGTTACTCCTTTGCTGTGAATATAGATTGTTTCTAAAAAAAACCCTGAACATTTTGCAGCTATCTACATCGACTTAAATGCCTGATTTTTATGTAGTTATGATGTTTTCATATACTTAAAAATAATTTAGATTTTGAGAACTAGTCACCAGTCAAGCTAAAAATCAGCCAATTCCAACCACCTACCAAGCAACTGGTACATTTCCCATTACAGTGGAATTGAATAAATCAGAGACTTAAGGGAATTAATTTGATAATTTGATATTTTCATGCTTTGTTGTTTGTATTCACATTTATGTTTTCGTTACTAAATTTGTGTATTTTTTTCAGCAAGAAAAAGTATCTTGAGCTAAAGGATTTAATTGAAACATCACTTGACAATTAGAAAGTTACCAACCCAAATAAACAGTTTTACATTCTGAAATGACTTTGTCAGAACTGAAAAGATTAAACTCCCCTGAACCTCATAAATGTATCTAACAGTTAATGTTATTAGTTGATTTTATCCAATAATTGTAAATTATTGTCTGGTTTGTACAGCACACTAGCTGGGGACAGGCTTGATTTATCTCAGAGACAACTTTTCTTTTACACAAAGTTTAAGCATTGGAGTAACATAATGTCAGAGTTGAGATACACAAGATGTAGTAATATCTTGCTTGCTGCATTGAATCCCTCCTCTCTTCCAGATAACGCTGTATGTTGGTGCATGTGCTGGATTACACCACAGAAGCTTTAGACAGCTTGTTTGGTGTGAGTGTGCAGGCACACTATACATTGTGTGTGTTAGCGTATGCACGTTGACCTGGACTGTGCAGACCTCTAGACAGCTTATTCACAGCAGACAGATAGCAGCAGAATTCTTATCTAGCCTACCTTCTCTGATAGTGTATTGATGGGCCAATCTGCCTCAGACTGCTGAATGCAGGAACAAAGGCACAGATAAGTCTGGAAGGAGAGAAGCAGAGGAGCGCAGAGGGCCGCTCTGACTTTAAAGAGTAGAATAAATAAAAGCCAAATTCTCTGCCAGCATTTATGTTGTGAAATGGTTGCAGATTCACAACTCACCCCCCAGGCTGAATTCTAGGACGTGCTGCTGCAGCATTAAGAGAAAAAAAAAGTTGCTGTTTGGGTCAAATGCAGAAAAGTAAACCTCTAGTTCAGTTGTTATTTCAAAGTTAGCATTCTCTCTTCACAACATCCATCCATCCATTTTCTTTACCTGCTTTTCCATGCAGGGTCGTGGGGAGCTGGTGCCTATCTCTAGTAGTCATTGTGCAAGGGGCAGGGTACACTTTAGACAGGTAGTTTCAAGTCCTTCACAGGGCCACAGAGAAAAAAACAAGACAGACAATAATTCAAGCTTTCATTCACACCTAGGGACAATTTATAGAGTTATCAATTAATCTAACATACATGTTTTTAGTTTGTGGGGGGAAACCGGGGTACCCGGAGAAAACCCTTGCATGCACGGGGAGAACAGGCGGGGGCAAATGTTCTTGCTGTCATCACAATATACACTTTGGTGTTCCTTTTTGGTTGTATTTAGTGCTCAAAATGGCTGGTACTCACCAGTACTCAGTACTGGCCTTTCTAAATTTTCTTCCTTAGCGTAAAAATGACTTTCTAGTGTACCACTACTTCTCATAAACCTGCCAGTGCTCAGTTTCACCTGCTGTAAGATACAGAAGAATGGTAAACTACATTACCCACAGGACATTGGTTGAAAACAGGATGTCATAACTCTCTCTGCACTGCTTCTAATTGGGTCAAATATAGGGGATAAGTGTGACGCATGACTCATGAGGAATGATGATTGGTTAAAAGTTAAGTACAAGGAGCCAATCAAAAGCACAGCTGGGCGAGTGCCAGGAACCTGATCAGCAGTATTGAGGACCATAATATATACAGTCTGCTGTATGCACAGAGAGGAGAGGCGTTACAGTAAGTAAACAGTGAATCTTTTAGTAATTTAAGTTTTGGCCAAACAAAATGTAGACATTTAACATCAGAGTGGAGCAACACATCTGGGTACTAAGCCTCTGTGCAATGTTCTTGCCTCCTTTTGGGGGAAATCACCCCTCCAGTTTGACTGGCAGGGAATGGAAATCCAAACATCTGATGTGTTTGCTAAGAAAAGAGCTTCAAATAAAACTACAGCATTCTTCTGTGGTCTTACTTAAAGACTACAGATCAACAATCAATGATCTCCACTGTTATATAAAAAAACTTCAATAAATATGGATTGAAGTTCATCAGACTGGGCAAATGTTCTTTAAGATGCTTTTCTAATCCAGCCATGTTCTAATAGAACGTGTATGTCATGGAGAGTGAAGCGTGTTTGTCATTTAGTATGAAGGAGGCCTAAAGGTTAACTATAAATACATGATTAAAGCTAGATGAGAAAAACATGGTTAGAGTTAAAAACCTATAAATAAGATTATTACAAAAACTGATGATTTTCATTTGCCATAACATGTTATTTAAACTGTCTTATTCAAATCAAAAGACACAATTATATTTCACCTGTCAAGTTCTGCATTTTAACTGAGACTTTGTTTAGTGCTGTAGACTAAATAATCCAGTTTAGGTTTTCTGTGTGATGGGCTGCTGCTGTATAATATTTCATGTTGCCCCATTATTATCGCCCACCAGAGAAGGTGGAGCAAAAATGTTTTTGCCTGTGTTTGTGTATGTGCATATATTGGTTTGTCTGTACCATTAGCAAAATATCTAACGAATCACCCAATGAAATTAAATGAAACTTTCAAAAAGTAATCACTGAATGTACCTCTACAACTAATTAACTTTTGCAGTCAACCCAATTCAATTCCACAGCTAATTGATTTAAGCAAACAAAAATGGCTCTAACCTAGTCAGTTTTACAGATATCGAGCTAAAATTTGGTGTGGTAGAAGCTGAGGGTTGTTCTCAACACATTCTCTGAGTTCTGTCACATCTTGTGAGTTCTCACAATACCTCATAAGAGTACACATAACATTGTTTAAAAGGTTTGATCTTGTTAAGCAGTAATTTTGTGATCCTTCATTTCATGAACAAACAGTATGTGTGCATCCATTCCAAAACAATATTCTCAGATCTTTCCATTCTATCCAACATAAAACACCAGAAATGACTGTGTAACCTTTTTCCTTGTCATGACTTCAATCAACAGTTTTGAGAAGTGACATTCTCACATTTATATGCAAGTTGAGTTTAAGTTTGAGAAAGTTTTTGTAATAAAACTGTGGTCTATTAAAAGTTACTTCTCTGTAACCAGTGCAGTAATTCTTCTTGATAGAGTTGAAAACTTTCTCACTCGACCTTGGTCTCCTTTCAGATTCAATCTGAGCCTCAGTGATATGTGTGGGTGTGTTCCATATGAGCTTGTGTGTGTGTGAGCTCTCTTTCTGTTTGCATGTGCTGCCGCCTATGTGTGTTCTCATAAAGTATATTTATATAGTATATGTGTATTTACATCCACGCATGTGCATGCCAGTGCAATAATTCTCAGATGTCTTATGATTAATTTATGTCTTACCTGCCTTTTTACTGAATTACTCTGCGGGCCCTTAGGGGCTGGTGCTGCACGCAATGCTGCAAATAACAGCTCAAATGAAAAAATGCAAATGATCAGGCTAGACCCAGCACTGAATCCACAGGGACGCCTTGGACACAAATACACAACCACACATGCACAACCACACAAACAAACTCTCTCATTCACTTCCTCCCTCTCTCTGCATCCATCTATTTTCTCCCCTTCTCTCTGTCCTGCTATGGGGAGAGGAAGCCGGATGAATATCAGCAGGGGTCAGAGTAATGCTTGCAGTGAATAACAGAGGCATAATAAACAGAAGCCTTCACTCAAATTATGAGGGCTGCAGTTTTCTCACACACAAACACACTCTGAAGTACACACACACACACACACACACAAAGGAATCCAATCAATCAGCAAAGTTTCCTTATCTCCTGCATATGAAAATGGAACTTCAGAAATTAGCTCATTTATTTTGGACAATTAGGGTTATTGGAGTGTGACAGTGAAAATTTAGTGTTCACTGAGGCGTGTGCTCGGCAACAATAGCAGGAAGCCAATTGAGTGCGAGAAGCATTTAAAGCTGTAGTATTTACTTATCACTGTAACTGGCGCTCTGTGTTGATCTCATTAAAACCTCTTCCTCTGTGTTCTTTTCTTTAGGCAGGACAGAAACGGAGAGAGGAGAGGAGGCAGGGGCAGTCATCCCTGTCACACGTGATATTATAGCCTGATGAAAGCCAAGAAAGAGGGGCAGAGAGAAGGAGCACGCTGAGTTTTGAAAATTAGGCCCTGCCTGCAGAATAAAGGATCTCTGCTGCTTCTCCGAATTCAATTTATCGTTTGCTGAGAGGGTTCGCTGCAGCTGTGTTTTGAGCCAAGTTCAACAGGGTCCTCAAATCTCAAATATGTGGTTTTGCTCTGACCCGCCTGTAGAAACTCATACTGCTTCACATCAGTGGTGAATGGTCATTTAAATACAGAGCAGCTACTTTACAGCTGCTGTATGCAAAGTGGAAAATAAGTAGTTTAGCTTTGCTCTTTCTCTGTTTTTCCCATGTATCCATGCCTTGTTTGGGTGAAAAAGTTTTGGTCCTCTTTTATGACTAGTTTGAGTGTCCCTACAAGCCGATAAGAGATTCTGACAAAATGATACCTTTTAACAAAAATAGCACAGTTATTGTCATTATTACTATTGCTTGCATGATGATCATAGGTATTTAAAGAATATATTTAATGTAGTTATCATACTATACAATATAGGTATTTTATAGGTATAATATTTTTTTTTCAGAGGATGATGTGTTACCTGTAAAAAAATGCTCAAAAAATAAGAGCTTTGTAGTTATTTCTTGATTTTCTTTTGTTTTGTTTGAATGCAGTATTCTTTTGCATCACCACACTTATAATATGACCAAGATTTTTTTTTTATTTGAACTTTAATGTAAAAAGACACTCCTTCATGTAGCTAAATAGCTCAGTTGAGGAGGTGGTGAAATAAGGTTTATTCAGCAACACCAATTTCATTTCTACAACTTTCTTAAAGTTTCCTTGGCTACTTTATCTTATTTAAAGTGTGTAACGATGATATATTATTGCTTTTTGCATTCCAAGTCTCTAACCTGTTTATGGAGTTGATTCATCTCTTCTGAAACATAAGCAGAATGCAGTTTATGAGCAGGTAGCATAGAGATAAATGATAATATGTTTCTGCAACTTTCTCTGCTGTGAAATTCAACAACTTTGCGCTCCACGGATGACAAAGACAAACCACAGAGGTGACAGTCGCAGCGGTACATGTGTACGTGCAAGCATGTCACCTGTAAAACAATGCCTCACATGCTGCTAATAACGACACCTTATCAATATGCAGTGTTCTCCAGCCCTTCAACATCTACCTGAGAGCTCCTAGATTAAATTTTTAAATTAACTGCTGCCTTTTCCTTCATTTCCTTGCGAGAATCTGCATAATTCATCACAATCTACTGTGGCAGTTGATTTTAATCAGGCCATTTCTGAAGGCGGGTGTTTAATCTGAGTGGAGTTCATATAATTCCCCTTCGCCTCAGACAGTAATCTTCAGGGAGACGAATAAGGAAACAGTGACAGGGGCCATCTATAACACAATAAATATTTAAGATGCAATTTTAATAAGTAATACTCTCTACATAAAAGCGGTGTTTGTTATGGCCTCCCGGTTGTCATTACATATGCAGATGCTGCTTTTTTTTTTCTTTTTGTGCCATCAGCATCTCTTTAATATTAACACCTCCACAGATGGATTTCTGATTGCCTGGCTAAATGTGTGTATCCCCTGCTTCTAAATTATTATTGTGATTAACATTATTAATGGATTTTCTGTTTGCAGTCAATTTACATCCCACTCTTTGAGCCGAGGAGACGTGTCAGTATCTCTGCTCCATAATTTCCCCTCCTGCCTTTTTGTTTTTACTCTCTCTGTTGTTTCTCGCTCCGTCTGGGAGAACTCCACTCTGCACAAGAGAGAATTTATTGAATCGCACTGCGAGCTGGTATAAACCTTTAAGTAATGTATTCTGTATGTAAATGAAGGAGGGTGACTGCAGCACCAACACTTCATTACTCAGAGTATGGGCTCCGTGTGTGTGTGTGTGCGTGTGTGTAACTATCGTCTTGAGATCTATAGCTGCAGAACATAGGTATATTACCACAGGGTGTGTGTGATATTGATCAGCTTTCTTCACTGGGGCTAGCTGAGGATCAGGATAGGATAATTGTTCAAGAAGAAATATTGCAAAAGAAAAACACAGAGAAAAGAAGCAGAAAGAAAACTGCCCTGTAAATGTATAGTAACGGAAATGTGTTTTAATTTCCTTCTTAAAGAAATAAAAGTGTCTGCACTTTTCTTGATTGTACATTTTGAGATTGGATTTTTGTACTGACTTAACGGATGCAAAACATTCCACTTTATGAACAATTTAAAGGTTATTAAAGTATCATCAAAACAGTTAATTTATTTTACCTTGGTTTCTATATATTACATTTATATCAAATATTCAGAGATGTTTATTCATGTTTCCAAAATTAAGAATTTATTTATGATCTTGAACAGAGTTCAAGCCTCATCTGACACAATTTCTGAAAGTCTTGAATTT
>JAOXNZ010000054.1:26667413-26680284 GCA_028566095.1 Kryptolebias brasiliensis | reverse complement strand
CACCTCTCCGCTAGACCCACCGCCACCCCAGAAGAGCACCCAATGCCCAGTCCGCCCAGGGACAGCGCCACCCCGGCATCAGCTTTGTTCAAACAACTTTAAAGTATATTTTCCTGTCCCCTTCTTGGTGATAAATTTTGATACTTTCTAGTTCAAAAAGTCCAGCTTTCAAACCAGTTGTTTGGAAATCCATAGGTGTTTTCATAAATTGGGTCACATAATTAATTACAGCCTATGTGTGTAAAACTGTAAGAAACCAACATATAAACATAAACACAAAAATCTACATGTTTAACACTTTGTAGGCAGATGATATGCTTTTAAAGCATTTATAAAACTATAAACCAGGATGGATTATGGAAAAAGTATTCTTTCTTGAGCTTGGCCAATACTGAAACTAAATACACTATATTGCCAAACGTATTCACCCACACATCCAAATCATTGAATTCAGGTGCTCCAATTACTTCCATGACCACAAGGGTATAAAATTAAGCACCCAGGAATGCAGACTGTTACAAACATTTGTGAAAGAATGGGTCACTCTCAGGAGCTCAGTGAATTCCAGCGTGGAACTGTGATAGGATGCCACCTGTGCAATAAGTCCAGAGGTAAAATTTCCTTGCTACTAAATATTCCACAGTCACTTGTTAGTGGGATTATAACAAAGTGGAAGCAGTTGGGAACGACAGCAACTTAGCCATGTAAAATCACAGAGCGGGCTCAGAGGATGCACAAAGGTCGCCAACATTCTGCAGAGTCAATAGTTATAGATTGATGAGCAAACCAGCAGAATCATGCTTTGTTGCCAACCATGCCAAACAATACCTGGATGTAAACAGAGTCAGGGTAAATAACAATAGCAATGAAAGCGAAAGTACAAATTGGGAGTATAAATCCAGCCTTTTTTCTCTCTTCTGAAAAGAAACAGTAACTAAAAGCTGTGAGGACAAGAGTCGACAAAACTAGAGTAATTTTGGGGGAGGAAATTGAGCGGTGGAGAGTTAAAGTAAAACTCATATGCAAATTACCAGTGCCAAATCTACTGATCATCGAATTTAGTTACAAACAAAGGCAAGGAATATTTGCTGTTTTGTAACAAAGTTTTTACAAAAACCCTGATGAGTTCCAGTTACATTAACCCAAAACAATAATTTAATGATGTAGAAATTGTGTTAGAAGCAAAACAATTAAAATAAAATACATTGAAAATTGACTAATTTGACAGCTATTATGACTTTAATTTTAGTCATTTGGTTTAGTTCTGACTTCTTATTTTTATTTGTCTGACAGTTCTAAATTTAGGTACCATTTGCAAAACTAGCTTTTTTCTTGTTAGACAACACTAAAACTCATTTAAATTGTGTGAGAAATTCTAATCTGCCCGTGTTACTAATGTTCATGAATTTCATAAAGCATATGTTCAGTCTTGTTCACATTTAAGATAACACTGTTTTTTGTTCAAATATTCAGGTATGTAATCTGAGACTCAGAGAGGGTGTTTGGAACAAGACGTACAGTCACAAGACTTCCCTCTGGGATGTCATTACCATGGTGAAATGGCACAGAAGACCTTCTCTCACAATCATCTATCGCTCAAAGTGTCAACCTGGTTTTCTTTCACCTGCCTCCCAAGAAATGTGTCTGGAGCCAGAACCCTGCTGCAGGGAGATGTTGTGTCTTGTAGCCCTGTAGCATATATATATGTGTCATATATACATCCTTTCTCTCCTATCTCTCAAAGATAAGGCTTGAAACTGACATCTCGCTCATAGCTCTTTGTGTGGTCCTAGACGAGAAAACAAGGATCAGCAGAAGGAGCACAGACATATATAGTGCATTAATGGACATGCATATGCAGTTGGAGGTAAGGAAAACTGGGTACAGGACAGTCGATGGAGTCCCCACAGACCCCCAACAGGCCCCTCAACAGGGCTATGATGAGCTGTGGCATTGATAGACCATCTGTAACTGTGTCACATTGGATTACAGTGAGTGAAAGGCGAGCACAAAAGAGAAAAGAAGAAGAGATAAGGAGGGAGGGAGGAGTGGAGAGGTGGTGAAAGAGGAAAAGAAGGTGGAGGAGGGGAAGATTGGGGGTCAAACCTTCACCAAGAATGCCTTGTCTCCCTTCTTTCTCTGAGATAGCTCCTTATCCTGGAAGAAAAGACTAAATCCCTAACACCCCACCTATTTACCACCTCCCTTCTTTCCTCCCTCGTTGTTCTCTCCTTGCTCCTGCTTTTCCCTCCCTGCTGCTGAGGGACAGCGGTCTCTCAGCAGTGATGCTTTGTGCTCCTTCTGGGAAACTGCCTCGGAGATTGATGTGCTCAAGGTGTGGCGCAAAAAGACCTCAGGGTTTACGCGCCACAGAGCCAGCCTTGTATCAGGATGTACCCAGCGTGGGAGTAGCCATACCTGTATAATCACTGCTAAACAGACAGAAGATGGAGGGAAGAGGGAGCACTGAGGGGGAAGAAAAGAGGGTGCTGTGCTGATTGTGTTTACAGTCACAAAGGGAAAAACAGAAAACACTGTTGTTTAGTTTAAAATGTGGTTTTAAGCATATCAGGTCATCATCAGTGGCAATTCTAAATACAGATGATATACAGAACAAGAGCATGCATCAGGAGAGGCCATAGTCTAATTAAAGCAGCTGCCTATATTAAAAAGCACATCACTAACACCAACTGAGTTCATTCCATTCCACATAACATTTACAGTAATTCTCAACAGGAAGATCATACAAACAGAGTTTTTAGCATGGACAGGATGGACAATTTAAACACAGTATAGTCCCTAACTTAATTTATCTTTGTTCATTATGACGTTTTTTGGGGGGGGGTTTTAAATATGAAACACATGGAATTTCACATCATTAAAGGCTGGAACGATTTCTTTAATCCCATTTTTGTCTTCTTAGTGCTTCATTTGAAGTTATGAAGGGTAGCAGTTACCCTTAATCTTAATCTTTCACAAGAAAATGGGACACTCCCTCAAGAATGAAATAAAGTAGTTACACACACAGTTAGTGGTTAGCTGTCATCAGTTGATAGCCATTCCTTTTACATATACAGAAGCAATGAGTTTTTGCTGGAGTTCCAGCTGGTCTGCATGGATGTGGTGATGTATCTTCACAGCAAGAAGGTGAGTTTCTGTGTGAAGTTTGCATGAAGTTGCATGTAAGAGTTTTCTGCATAATCTCTGGTTTCCTCCCGCAGTCCAAAAACATGCATGTTCTAAGGCATTTGACAATGTTTATCACACAAAAAACATCAGATTGGCCTTTCAAATTAAGCAACCTCTTGGTTCATTGACTAAAAGAATCCAGTGTGTACAACTGGGAAGCTCTTCAAACTCTCTTCTCCAGATTGAAAAAGAAGTTCTGCAGGGTTCAGTCCTAGAACCCATTTTATTTTCCATTTATATAAATAACTTGTGTGACAATTTGTCAAATGCCATTTTTATGCTGATGACCTGGTAATCTGTTGCTGCTCTTCTTCACTCTCACAGGCGGTAGAGTTTTTTTACAGTCTGCTTTTAACATTGTTCAGTCTTGTTTACAAACTCTCAAACTGGTTTAAAACATTGATAAAACTAAAGTAACAGTATTCTTGCATTTACGAAAACTACCAGAGATTTCTCCTTTCATTCCTACTGTCCAAGGTAAACAAATTGAGCTTGTCATCTACTAAAAATATCTGTTTTTTACATTTGATAAGGAGTTCTGTTTTAGGATACACATTGCCAATTTGGTCCGAAAACTGAGGTTGAAGCTTTGGTTTTATTATCAGAATAGATCCTGTTTCTCCCTCAAAGCTTGAAAACAATTTGGTATCAGGAACCTTCTTGTCTCTACTTGGTTATGGGGAGGTTCTGTATATGAATGTCTCAGCTAAATGTCTCCAATCAGTGAATACTGTTTACCACTGTGCTTTGAGGTTTGTAACAAGCTGCAGACGCCTCACAAGTCATTGTGAGCTGTATACTAAAGCTAGTTGGGCCTCCTCTGAGTGTAGAAAGATACATTCATTGGACGACTTTGATTTATAAAACTCTGCTTGGCCAGGCTCCATCTTATTTAAGTTCTCTCTTACAAAGAACTAACAGTTGCTATGCTCTTCGCTCCAACAACATTTTTCTTTTGCTTGTTCCTTGGGTTCGGCGAACAAGCATTACTTTGACTTTGTAATATTAAGAGATTTTAACATTATAGTCTCATTCAAAAACAACTTATACAACAATCTCTTTACAACAGGTGCCAAGAGAACTTACTTGGATTTCATGAACTCACAGCCAGCACTCATTTTGGACTAACATTTCTTGACATCCACCCGTTTCTGCACCCTTAGCCATGCAAAGACGAATAATAGAACATGAACATCATTGGCTAATCAGGGCATCACATTATTAAAGTTATCGGTCAAGCGCCAAAAAAGGTACAGGAAGAAGAAAGAAGTTCAAAATTTGAAGAAAGTTTGGCGGCGCCAAAAAAGCCAAACAAACAAAAAACAGTGAGCACGGAAGTGAGCAATGAGTTTTGTGATATTTAGCATGTTTGTATTTTATAGTTAGGGTGTAGTTTTGTGTGTTTAGTGTTAAGTTGAGTCAGTTTTAGTGTGTTTGAGTCAAAATCATGAGGTGATTTTTGAACGTGGCGCTCCAGCTTCTGTTGGAGGTTCAGACCCAGAGATGGTGGAGCTGCAGTCAGAACCTCTCAGACAGAGGGTGAAGCTCAGAGGCAGAGATGGAGATAAAAATAAAAACAGAATCTGGGACAGACAGGGAGGACTTTGTTGATGAACTAGGTGATCCATTATTTATTTTAGAAAGGGATCACTGGAAACTGAATCCGTTCTCCTTCCAGCCAAAATCTCAGATCCATATTCTGGAAGCATATTTTGAGCATGCATCAGGATATATTTTGGAACATTTACCTGAGTGATCCTGCATGAGCAGGACTTTTTTTTTTTGTTACTTTTAGTACTACTAGATTGGATGTGTCAAACTCAATGCCCGTGGGCCAAATCCAGCCTGCCATAACCAACACTTGTGTGTTTCAATATTATTTTATCAGTCAAATCAAATCAGTTTTTATTGTTATAATGCCAAATTACTCAAACATAAAATATTTAATTTTTAGGGGTAGTCATCAATTTTCACACCCCTGCACTAGATGATATATACATATAGGATAATGTAAACAGGACTGTCAGAGTTGCAATGAGTTTATATTTGGTGGGTGAATGATCTGATCATCTGACTGTTGATTGCAGTAGTCCACATTATTAGCAGAAATAGAGGGCCCCAAAGCCAAATTTTGCTTAGGGCCCCATAGAGGCTTGGCTGTCCAAATGGTTTTGAGTTAGTATTCCCTCTATCTCAATCAGCATAGATCTCTTCTGTGCTCCAAGAAAGATTCTCAATGCGTACTTGATAGATCTTATCTCACGCTCCCACACCCCACCAAAATGAGGTGCACCAGAGGGATTGAAGGTGAACTTGATTTGTTGTTTGGTCAGCTGTTCTTGAAGGGTGGGACACATCTCTTTGAAAGCTTCACTCAACTCTTGCTCCCCTCCCTTAAAGTTCCCACAATTCGATAGCAGCTGTGCTGGTTACAGGAGTGATTAGAAGTGGATAACCAGAGCCTATCAGGAGAAGGGGCTTTACCTGGTGAAATGAATTAAGGGGAAGTTTTTGCAGATGAGGATATTTGCTCTGTAATGTGGCAGCAGGATGGAAATGTTCTGCCAACCCCAGGTGTTCTGTGGTAAACGCTCTTCTTATTTTATACCTTGTTGGGTTGGGAGGCTGGGGAAATAGTGAATGATACTGATTGCTCTTTCACCACTCTGGTATCTTGTCTGACTGTTCTCAGAACTAAATCCTCAAGAGTCCCTTGGAGTTTCAGTTGTTGTGTTGTGGCAATGAGAAGAATAGTTCTTTTGGATCTATCCTCCAAAATGGCAAGTGTTTCCATCTTGTGGTCACCATTTTGCAGAATGACTTTGCTCAGCTTCAGCAAGACACTGCAGGAAATAGTTGGTCTGTCAATATACAGAACTTCACCTGACGAGTTAGAAGGGCACGTGTTGCCTGTTGCTGGTCAGGTATTTATCTCATGAATAACATCTAAATGTTTCCCACTGCAAATTTTGCATTTAACTTTCAGCTTACTCTGTGCAGCCTGATGATTTCTCCCACATTTCCAGCACTTCCTGTTACTTTGAATCCATTCTTCTTTCTGTTCTTTTGTGAGGTTGCTGAAGTTTGTGCACTGGTTACGATGGTGCTGGCTATTGTTACAATACGAACAGTACATCTTACTTTTCCAACTTGTATTACCAGACTCTGCAGGACTGGGTAACACATGCTGTTTCCTGACTGTAGCTGAGCTACTGGGACCTGTGCTAAGCAAGACAGTAAAAGGCTTTGAGTTTGTTCTTTTATATTGGTAGCACTATTCTGTTGTGGTTATCTTTCTCTCAGTCTAGTAATGTCTGCTTCACTTTCTTGTACCTGAACTTCAAATTCCAACCAGTCTGAGAAGTTGTACAGAGTGGGAACTTGTATACACTGGGGGAGGGCATAGCAGTGGAAATCAGTTCTCAGTTAATGTAGGGAACTTTGATGTAAGTCGAGTGACATGAGAGCTACAGTTTAGTTTAGTTATTTAATGTTAGCTCCATCCATGCTATTCTCTTCAAAGCCAGCTGGTGAGGTTGGCCATACTGAGCAGTAAGAGCAACCATTGTGTCACTGTAATGAGAGAGGGAGTTGCTGTAAGAGTCTGCAATGAGTAATGCATCCTCTAGCTTGAGATTATCAACCAATATCTGATAACTGAAATGTTCTGTTTCATTGCTGGGCAGAAGATTGTCTAGGGCTATCTTCAGTCTGGAGAATTCTCAGGGCTCATTTTGAACAAAGGGGGGAATTGTGGGTTTTGGCCCTCTGTACATCTTCTCTTGTTGCTGTGGTCTGGAAGCAAAAATCACTTGGATAGAGTATGGTTGGGCATCGATTTGATGATCTGGAAATCTTCCTTCCTCTCCTTCAGTGACATACTGAATGCTCTCCATTAAGTTGTTGTGAAGATTCTTTAAAGGGGTTCATTATAATTTATAGCCACCATGTGCATCTGGTCAAGGATGACTAAAACACTCATAGTCCCTTTAAATCTTTATTTCTTCACTGAATGTGTATGGGTGAGGTCTACAAACATGGAAAACGATATGCTCAGTTCAAATACAGAATACAAAATATCACTTTCAAACAAATCAAAAGAAAATGTTTCATGAAGCCACTAGGGGGCACTTGATGATGACAAATTACTCATGATTTTGTAATATCAGAGTTTACCATTATAGTTTAATTCAAGAACAAATATGAAGAAATACTAACTTATACAACAATTTCTTTACAACAGGTGCTAAGACAACTTACTTGAATTTCATGAACTCACGGCCAGCACTCATTTTGGACTAACATTACACGACATTCACCCGTTTCTGCACCATTAGCCATGCAAATAAGAATCTAGAACATGAACGTTATTGGCTAATCAGGGAGTCACATGAGCCAATCAGATATCCATCCATCCATCCATTTTCTTTAGCCGCTTTTTTCATTCCGGGTTGCGGGGAGCCGGTGCCTATCTCCAGCAGTCACTGTGCGAGAGGCGGGTGACACCCTGGACAGGTCGCAACTCCATCACAGGGCCACATAGAGACAAACGAAACAAACAACCATTCACACTCTCACTCACACCAAGGGACAATTTTTAAGAGTTACCAATTAACCTAACATGCATGTTTTTGGTCTGTGGGAGGAATCCAGAGTTTTCTGGGTGGTGGCCCAGAAAACACTGGAGATGTGGGAATCTCTGGAGCCATGAGAGACAAGGGGAACAAGAATCCTGGAGACACAAAAGATAATAGAGACCCTGGAGGTGTTGAGACCAGCCCTGGAGGAACAGCACGAGACACAGGAGGTGACTGGAGCCCATGGGTGATGGGCTCAGGAGCTGGCACCGAGGACTCTGGAGAGGGCTCATGAGCTGGCACTGGGGCCCATGGATCAGGAACTGGTTCCCGTGGAGCAGAGACTGGGGCACATGGAGAAGAAACTGGAAAGTGGGGGACCACAGAGGATGGATAGATTCTGTGTAGACACAGGGAGCTGTGCTGTCTCTGAGGGGTCTGAGAGATTGGAGAGTGGAGATGGCTGGAGACCATGAACGACAGATGGCAGCTGTAGACTGTGGGAGACTGATGTGGTGGCTGGAGCTGACCACCATGGATGCATGACTAACCTTCCCATGATGACAAGAACGTCTGTGGGGCCTGGATGGGTTCAAGCCTGAAGGCTTGGCAGATGAGACAGCAGCCGCAGGAGACACAGGGGACGCTGGAGCCACTGGAGAGCCAGAAGCCGCTGGAGACATGAAGGAAGATACCAATGATGGAGGATGCTGCGGCTGATGGAGGCACACAGGGCACTGTGGCCGATGAAGGCACAGAGGACACTGCGGCCGATGGAAATCCAGGGAGCACTGCAGCAGCTGGAGACAAAAAGAGTGTTGCTGCCAGTAGGGATACAGAGGGTTCTGCAGCAGCTGGAGATCTGAAAGGCACTGCTGCCGCCAGAGACACAGAAGTTGCTACAGGCTTGGAGGTCTGAAGTTTGTAAATCAAGGTAGCCGGTCTTTTGCGGTAAGTGGGTATTGATAAGAGAAGTATTTTGTCAGTCAAATGATCTGTGAATAGCGCTTAACAATCTGTAACATGTTGCTTGATACTCATTAGCCTTCTGCCAAAGTTCCAGGTAGTCAGCATGGGTCAGACATGGCCAGCCAGAGGGCAGAAGAGTCCTCTGGGTCCTTGCATGGCTGGTTCATTCTGACAGGTTTAAAGGAAATGAATCCAGAGCACAGACTCATCTTCTCATAAAAACAAAACTGATTTATTAAACAAAGAGAAAACAAAAGGCTAATTTGGCAGCAAGAACAACAAGAACTTAGTACTTGTCAATGAGGATTGCAATGAAAAACAAGGAACAAAACTTACTGTGGTAAAGACCAACGATGAACCAGCAAATATGGGATGGCAGTGACAGAATATTATGGCTGAGGGTGAGTGGGAGAATGACTACAGCTGGAGTGACAGATAATGGGCAACAGGTGAAGTGGGCGTGGCAGGCTGACTGGAAAAACACTGAGGAGATGAGCTGAAGGAAAGTGAAAAGTGGCACAAGGAACACAGAGGGCACAGGGAATTTTACACAAGAACATATAATATCAAACACGGAATAAACTAAACACATGGATCACAAGAAAGCAAAACACATGAAAATCAAATACAGAAGATCAAAAAATAACTCAAAATACCCAAATTCTGACAAGGACTTGGTGTGAACATGCAAAACATAGGAATAGGTCAAACAGGCAGGGACAAGGAGTTAATTAGGATTCACATGTGTCACTAGGTTGTGACTGTTGTCAACCAGTTGGCGAGTCTGTCACTCTCCAGTGTCTCGAAATGTTTGCAGGAGTTTTCAGTTTCCTCAGTTGTGTAGCTTGAGTTTTGAACATGTTCGAAGCATTTGTGCAACAAATTTTCTCTCTGAATAGTCAGAGTCATTGCAGACGTCTTAAGCCTGCCTCAAGAGTGCTAAAGCTGTTATTTGACACCTGAATGAAAGTTCTCCTCTGACAGAAAACATCAGAGGCAAATGTCCAGGTCTAAAAACCACATCAATGGTCACTAATGATTATTGAAAAACTGATCTAAATCATTTCAAAAGTGCAATCCTGCAGAATAAATTATAAACATGAAGGCGACTTCCAAGGTGGGTACAAAATGAGCTGAGGCAGGTATGATGTGGTTGGAGGTAAGTAATAAATTAATGTCCAAGAATGAAGCTTTTCAAGACGTGATATTCAAAAATTGGCCACTTAAAATTATACAAGCTAGTCACTAAGGCAACTTGTCACATTTGTGACTAAGAGGGATATAAAGCCTCGGTGAGAGAAGTGTGTCTGGTTAGCTTCTGAGTAGAAAAACTAAGCAAACAACAGTCAGTATCATTAAAGAATTACTCCATCTCTAATTAGGTACACTGTTTAAGACCTGCAGATACTTTTCTCTAATAAATAACTTGTGAAAATCAAAATTTAGGTTATGCTTTTGGACTGACAGTCTGCTTTGAGGATCAGGCGATACTTGGTTTTATTTGTACACCAAAGTACCTGGACAAAAGGTTATATAAACAGTATACTTAAGCATTCAACTTTAGACATCTATGTCTGTAGAAATGCTACAATGTTCTGATGTTTGTGCACTCAACTGTGGCACACAAAATATTCTTCATTTAGTCATGTAAAAACATTCAATGTGTCATAATGAACAGTCTCATAACAAACTCTTGTGAGTGTTTTATAATACTACGTATTTAATGTAATTTGCACTGTAGCTGGAACATAACAACACTGCATCCAAGTGCTGTCTTATCATACTGTGTTTTCCAGTTCCACTGCACACTGAGGGCAAAATAATAAGCACCCTGAGGCTTTGCCAAGGCCTTTCAGCCTTTGTGATAGATGGCATTTCTGTTTCTGCTGTTTCCACTATTGCACTACACACATACATACACACACACAAGAAGCGGCACACACTCTCCAGGCTCTGTGCCTTGCTGTTGGGCCCACTGTGTCAGTAAAACCCACTCTCCAGCTCCCCTGTCTGCTGATATATCTAAGAATCCTATTTTGCTGTTCCATTGTGTGAGTGGAGATAGAGGCCCATCACTGAGAGTGCAAGGTCACCGAACACATCAGCACAAAGAGTCCTATCTCTCGCTCTCTGTCCATGTGTGCTCCCTTTCTGTCTGTATGCCTGTCTCTCTGTCTTACACACACACACACTATACTCAGCCATGCTCGCTTATTCATTCAGTCTACAAGCAGTGAGCAGACAGCTCCTTGAATGCCCTGACCTGAAATACGCTGAAATAGCCACAATAGCCTCCCTGACTGCAAAATATCAGGCCTCTCAATCTGGACTCAGTGACTCATTGCTTCTATTCATCAGGTAGTAGAGAGGGTGGAGAGAGTTGATCACACTGTTAAACTGAGATTATTGTTTGTGGGCTTTTTAAAAGAGACAGCAACACCACGAGAACTGACTTTACATCATATATTTCTTTTCTAAGACTGTAATGGGACAACACATCATATGTCTTAATGTCATCGTTATTCATACATTTTTTTATTTTCTCCATGTTGGGACTGATTATATCAAATGTTAAAAATGAAATGACAGTTTCTTTAAATTAAAAGCATAGCGTTCTTCACAGGAATGCATATTGTCTGCTGCCTTTCAGACCAGAGTTTTAGACTAAGACTACGTTCACACGGCAGGCAAAAGTGGCTCAAATCAGATTTTTTTTTTATGTCAGATTGTGACAAATACATTTTTTTTCAAATCCGACCCAGGTCACTTTCATATGTGGTACAAAATTGGTTATAGATCCAATGTTTTTCAAAGTGAGCTCAGTCTAGATGACTATGTCACATTTTATTACACTTTTAATACTTTGAAGTGAGGTGTGCAGATCGATCCAAATATTGATATTATTGATATCAGTGTTGTGCATGTCAAAGCTTGGAACTCCACACAGTTTCAGCTACAGAATAGAAGTCCAGTTGCTTTGTTTTTTTATTTACTTTTAAGATTTGCCATGTCCTTGATGACTGACAATTTACACCAATGTATGATACCAACATTGGTGTTGGATTGGATTGTCACAAGCATGACAAGATCAATACTGGAATTTGTTTTTCACCTCTACTCTCAGTACATTGTGCAATTCTGCGATGGAGTAGACAGAAAGCGGCAAGATCAAATGTAAACACTATACCAAACAATTTAGTTGGCTCTGATTACACAACTTACACAACAGTATTGATCTACACACACTTATATGTGTAGCAGCCATATTTACTTCTGTAAACCCAGCATAATGTGTGTGACGTCATGACTTTTTCTGTGCATGTGGCTTGCTTGAGAACCGTAGACCATTCACACAGGAGTTTGATGACGGTCACATTTAAATTATATTGTGAACAATCAGGCAAAAAAGTCAGATCTGAGCAAAAATTTGGAATTGAGCATTATGACCTGCAGTGTGAATGTAGCCTATGATCATCTTAAAGTTGAGAAATAAAGGAGTTGTAGCCATTTTGGTCAAACCTTGAAAATAACGCAAAAATAAAATATTGTGAAATGTCACACTAAGAGTATATGCGGTAAATGGCTCTCAGGTACTATAACATCAAATTTAGGTTTAATATATAGAAAATCAACAGAGTTATAGACACTTTTTGGCAAATGTTGATAAGCTGTGGCAACCATGTTAAATTTGAATTGACCTCAAAAGGTAAATAAATTGTAGATATTCATCAAATTATTACTTTGTAATAGTTTCATTAAAAGGCACTCTGAGGTTGACTCAAGTGTCCGTACAGATATATTTCCTCCTCTGCTCCTGCTTTGTGACCACAGTCTGAACTTTGCTAACATGTCGACAAACTCAGTTATCAAATCAGCCCATAACTTGGCCACTTACTGCACCTTCCTGGTAAACTGTTTGAATCCAGTTCTTCTGGTATTCCTCTGACAGAATGAAGGTAGTTATCATCCACCGCCAAAGGCCAGAGGTGATAATGTTCTTTTCAGTGTGTGTCTGTAGCTTTAGAAAAATATGTCATGGGGAGTCACGTGACCGCGGCAAGGGATGCAGTAGCTTGCTATCACGGCTCCGCAGATTTTTCCCTTAAATACATTGTTTTTACCATATATTCAGTCTT
>JAOXNZ010000054.1:26604478-26616485 GCA_028566095.1 Kryptolebias brasiliensis | reverse complement strand
ACTTAAAGAGCAATTTAGACTAGGTTTTGTCAATATTCTAGGATCATAGGCAGTTCTTTCCCTAAGTGTCCCACCAAGTTGTTTCAAAATGCTACTGAGACTCCCACCAGCCATGAGTTGAATCTAAAGAAAACCTCACATTATTTGGAGCATAAATGTGTGAATGGTTGTTTCTCTATGTGGCCCTGTGATGGACTTGCGACCTGTCCAGGGTGTCCCCGTCTCTCGCACAGTGACTGCTGGAAATAGGCACCGGCTCCCCACGACCCGGAATGGAAAAGCAGGTAAAGAAAATGGATGGATGGATGGAAACGCTCAGGGGCTACGTAAACAGCTTGTTGTTCTTCATCTAGAATGAGAGAATGTTGTTTTGCATCATGCTGTGGCAAATCTCCGCCATGCTAAGCAACATATAAATATCATTTGTTTTCATCTAGTTTCACACACTTTGTGTATTTCATTTTGCTCCAAGCCCTGCATCCACAAAGTTTCATCTGCTTCTTCAATAAGCCTATAAAACACACACATCAGACCTGTAAACTTTCTTAACACTCAGTTTTACATTATCCCTCCCCATTTGCTTTTTTCCCTACACACACACACTTGCATAGTGTATATAGCACATATGGCTTACCCTAATATGGTAACTCCAACTGAATGCATTATTTATCATGTGCATAATGTCTCTCAGCTAGCCTATTTTCCCCAGATAAGTAATATACACTGTAATGTCATTGGCACACAGTCTGCAGTAGGAATAATGGGAAGGTTTGTTCACTTTATGAAATACTATTCATCACAACAGAGGCAAACAAATTTGATTTTGGCTGTGAAATATTCACTGGTGCAGAATGATATTGTTTTCATGCAAAACCAATAGAGATGCATCATGTGGATTGTTTTATTACATTATCAGAGCTGTGAATGCAGTTAATAATACTAGTGCCTCATGACTGAATTATCACACAGCATGAGATATTCCTCAGGGATATAATGTTGCAGAAAGTAACTAAACTGATGACAAATTGTACGACCTACACTTGGGTGGTGACACAGTACCGTACATATTGTTTGGTAAGTTGTGTAATCTCAGGGTTCGTTTGATAGAGTAGAGGATCATTTTATGACACAATTTTCTTTTCTCAAATTTAAAGGCACAGGGGATTGTTGGACAGAGAAGAAACATGGTAAAGATGCTGAAATGTTACAAAAATCTTAATCTGAAATTTATTATTTTGTTTGAACCTGTTTTTTTTTTTTACTGCCACAAGTACAAAAATAGAAGCACTCAACGAAGGCCAAAGCATGATTATAAAATAGTGTGATCTGGATCATAATCTGGATCAGCACCAAAATGTAATCCATTGTTTTTTGTGACAACCCAAACATTTCCTGAACGTTTCATCCAGATCTGTTCTTTAGTTTTTACCTGATCTTTACTAACAGACAGACAGACAAACCAAAGGACACAACCAGAAACAGAACTTCCTTGATGGAAACAAGAGGGTCACATGTAGGAGCAGAGACAAGATTTTAACAAAGAGGTAACCTGTGACTTTGACCTTTGACCCCATGAACCTTGAAATCAACAGGCCTTTCTATGTCTGGGGTGCTGTTCTTTAGACTGTCATCAAAATCAGTACCACTGTGGTTCGTGTTCTCTGGAACTGTATTTTTAAAATCTTTGCCCTGTTGGCTTGGTTGTTGTGATCATGTTCTTTTAGTAAATAGATAATATATAGAATACACAAACAAGTAGTTTAAATAGCTACATGGAAAGCAAAAGTCTGAAGAACAATAAAATAAGGACTTCATTATTACTGTGTGCCACCAAAAGTGAGAGGGGCAATTGAGAACAAACGTGTGCATGTATTCATGTGTCTGTCTGTTAGCAAAATGTTTCAAGAACCACTGAATGAATTTTGATGAAACTTTCAGAAGCTAATCACTGCATATACATCTACAACTGATTTACTTTTGAAGTCAACCAAATTCAAGATGGCTGGCACAGCCAACTGACCTTAAAAAGCACAAACGGTTTCGTTCAGTCAATTTTAGAGATATTGACCTAAGAAATGGTGCACTATTTTTTATTGACACTATGGCTTTGGGGGAGGTTTGCACTCTCTGAGAGCTTCTAGTTCTTCATGCTTTCATTAGAACCTTTCACCTTTTCCTGTTTGCACCTCCTCCTTCTGGTGTTCTTTTATTTGTCTGATTCCTTATTAGTTCTGAGTAAAATCCTCTCTGCCTCATGCAAACCCCTGATTTCTAAAGTATGAAAAATGTTGAAAGATAGAAGTAGCAGGTCCTAATGTCCCTTACACAGGACAATGAATTTAGAAAAGAAAAATAAAATCCTTGTAATTCAAACCGATGGAATATCTGTGAAAATGTGTTTACTTCCATGTTGTGTGCTATGAAATGTAAAGAACTGAGCTTCTGTTATTTAGAAAAGATGATACAGGTGCTGTGCTGGCCCCGCCCACACAAATTGTACCATTACTAGAAAGACCAGGTTGTCTTCTTTGAGTGTTACAATTTAAAGAAATTTTTAAAACTGGACTTGATGAAGGGGTCTTAGACTAATGTTCCCCACAGAGGACAACAATGAATTGTCGGGTCTCACTGAGGAACAGAATAGACAACATAAAACTGGTGAAATGATGAAACTGAACCCAGGTAAGAAACATGCACAAAACTCAAATCAACAATGAAAAACCAATGGAGAATAAAACCGAGAGTCAAGCGAGGGTGTTTGCAGACAGCTGGGTCTGCAGGTCTAAGAGTCTCCACGCTGCTGAACTTGGAGGTTTGGGAAGTCTGCAGCCCCTGAAACAGGCAGGTTGGCCCATGACTCTTGTAGTGTTCAGTTCGGCTTCTGGAGAGGACTTTGGCCTTAACTGTTCCAACATACAGTGCCTTGCAAGTGTAATGTTGTATTGATGTTTTCTGGTTTTACTGCTGTCTTAAATCAGTCATGATCATTATAAATTGGCCTTCTTTACAAAAAAAATATATAAAAAAAAAATTTATTGGATTGGTAATACCAACCAAATAAAAATATTTGATGTAAAATAAATAATTGCATAAATATTCACTCCCTTTAAAATATCAGTGTTTTTTATTACAGTGATTATTGAAATATAGTATAGTATATAGTAATTATTAAAAAGTACAAGTCAGTGGATGGATACAGAACTATTTCCAAGGCCCTAAACATCCCAGGAGCTCTGTTAAATCCATCATCAAGAGATGGAAGGATAATGGGACATGAGTAAATCTTCAAAGAGCAGGCCGTCCTCACAAACTGAGTGACCATGAAGAAGGAGAACAGTGAGAGACACCACCAGGACACCTGTGAGCTCTCTGCAGGAGCTCCAAGCTTCAGCAGGTGAGATGGGAGAGACTGTACATACTGTATAACAACTGTTACCCAGGTTCTTCACCAGTCTGAGCTTTATGGGAGAGTGGCAAAGAGAAAGACACTGTTGAAGAAAACTCAAATTACTTTTGCAAGGCACTGTAGTTTGCTCAAGATATAAAAGCTCTGGCCTGATCCTGGTTCAGGCAAAGACCTGAGCAACTCCTGTGAGTTTCTTTTTTGTTGTTGTTGTTGTTGTGTTGCAGTTTTAACAAAAACCTTTGTTTATAATGAGTCACATGGTGTCATTTGTTGCTGCAAAAACATTATCACTCCTCCCTCATCTTTATTTGGGTGATAACAAACCCATGCTGATCATCCAAATGTAAAGCCATCAAATCTTGTGTGGATTATTTCTGGCCAAAATGGACCACTCTGGATGTTGAGAAAAACTGTCACCTTCACATTGTAAAAAAATAAACAGTCTGTTGTGACAGTGATCCATTAGTAGTTTAGATACCTCAAAAGTGAATGTCTCTGTGATGAGATTTGGTGTTATTTGAAGTGACAGTATCTTCTACTGAAAGAATGAGCTCATGTCAGGTTTTCAAGCCAGTCACAAGAGATATGAGACATTAAAAATGCTAAACTGACTTATTTCTTTCCCCAGTTCCATAAAGATTTAAATAGATCTGTTTCTGTAAACAAGCAACAAGGGCTGACACATTTAGATTCTCTTTTTCTTTGTGCCTTCATCTCTTAAAAAAACAAAAAACATCCCTTCATGTCTCACTCCGTCTCTCCCTCTCCTGCTCTCACATTTTACTGTCTTGTCAATTACTGTCCCGGTGGTTTTCCTCCACAGTCTGACACATCCAGAGTGGGTGGGTGTTCATCAGAGCTGTTTAACCCTCGCAATGCCCCGAACTGGAAAACAGCCAGGAAACGTCAGGAGGCAGCCACTTGTCAGTGATGATCATTCTCCCCCACCCTCCAACCACCTCCTGTCGCCAATGAGCACATCAGACAGGGAGCTGGCCTTGTTGATGAGGAGAAATTCACTAATTGTTTGATTATACAGATCTCCATGATAATGAATCGCTACTCCACGGTTCGGGAACATGGTGTGCAACCCGAATTACCACCCCAACACTCAAGCTGTGAAACTTGATTACTCATTAGCAAGTGACTGAGTGGCATAAACAACCTTGGCACCCTCTTTAAATTCCCCTCCTGTGTTTTTACTGTATGTGCTTGTAATTGCTGTACAGTACACATAAACGCACAAAAGATTGGCCTGTAACACTATGGACAGAAAAAAACCCAATCCAAAGTAAGGAACCAGCCCTTAGTTAATCTATGGAAAAGTGGTTCAAATATCCTGCCTCCCTCATATAGGTTGTTATTGCCTGTCGCTGCAACAGAGTGTATAGTAGGAGTGCAGAAGAAGTATGAGACTGAAGAGAGTTCTATCATGGCGCCTGGTGTGATAATGCGCACATAATAAAGTTTGTCACTTTTACCGTCCAGCTCCTTATTTCATTTACAACCGCCACAACACAGTCTATGGTTCGAACTGTAAAGAAGAAGAAAAGACGAGGATGGAGAATACAAGAGCAAGAACCGAGTCCTTTTTGTGGACTGAAAATCACATTATTTGTCACATTAAACTAACCCCAACAGTGCAGGACAGTGAGTATTGGCTGGGAGTCCTATCAGTCTAAATATGGGGACATAATAGACAAATTTCAGACCCAGTATCCAGCAAGGGATGGCTGGAGGTACAGTAAATCAACATATACTTGATGGATATTGTAGGGTTTTTTTCTGCTACATTTGCTAAAGTATTGCAGACAGTTCAATAAAATGATAAAAACCTTTTGGCCTTGGATTATTTGGTGTAAAATAAGGGGGGTTTGCGTTGCTCTATTCAAGGCATTGTTATTGTTCATCAGTCTTATCCGTTCATTGAAGTAAATGAAGGTTTTGCTGCAGTTAAAAAACATCTGCAGCACAAACACAAGCATGTAATCTGTTATTATCTTATTACTTCTGTGGAGTGTAGGTTAGGTCAAAGGTAGGTCTATGATGTTGTTTTCAAAAGGTTGTTTTTAGGCTGTCGATATGAAAAAATAAGGGTGGCATTTCAAGAGTTTCTCACTTTGGAACCCAGTTTAAAAATTGTTTGTTTTTTTTCAGGTGCTCCGAAAGTGCTGTTTCCATGTAGATGCAAGGCTGAAACAATAAAAAAAAGCTTGTGCATATTCACAAAAAACATTCCCATGTGGACAGGGTCTCAGAAAGTAATCACTGAATGTACATCTACAACTCATTAACATTTAGTTTGAAACTCTTGCATGAAAGGAAGCGGGTGATATGAATTCCTTCAAGAAATGCAAGGCCTTTAGATATGGTTGGCATTATAGTTGGAACACTTCAATGTTCTTGGTTATCTGACTGAATCCTAACAACTTCTGTTCATCATGGCACATTTCAGCTAAGGATCCATCTGGTTCGATTCAGCTGAGACTGAGATCCTGATTTACACATTATCTGCTTCAGTCCTCAATGACCTGCATCAGTGCAACAATATGACTCTGTGATTAATGATGCCCATCTTTGAAGAGAAACCAGCCAACCATTAGGTTGTTGCTACGCAGGCAGACAACTTCTCAGCTTTAAAATGTGCGTTCACCAGTAGTGACCTGCTGCTAACTGTATGGCGCAAACACTGATACAATTTGTTAAATGTAAATCACTCAAACATGTCCGTGAGCAGGGGGCTAAAGTGTGCATTAATGGCCACATTTAGATTTTAGTAAATGTCTTTAATTGCTTTTTATGTGCGTGTGAAGATCTCTGTGAGCCATAAAATTTGTTGTTTTTCTTTCAGGTGCTCCCTCCTGCAGGGGTCGTCAGAGCAAATGAACTGGCACAAAAGATTTGGCAATTGTTTTACACTGGATACCCTTCCTGATGCAACCTGAGATCAAACCCACAGCCTCAGAATTACGAGACAGCAGCACTGACCACTGAGCTGCAGCAGCCCTGTTGGCCAAAAAATATAATAATCACAAAAGTAGAATTAAAGACTTAGCATTTCTTGAAAGAATGCATATCACCCACTGCCTTCCATACCAGAGTTTTAGGCTAAGATGATTGAAAAATGACGAAGTTGTAGCCGTTTTGGTCAAACTTTGAAAAAAAAGTTATATGTAATCTGAGGTGATATCTCAAGATATCACACTCAAAGTATGTGTTATGAATGACTCTCACCTACTACCAGATTAAATTTTATATTACTATCAGGCAGCGTGATGCCTTAGAGGCTAGTATTGTTGTCTCACAGCTGGAAGGTTCTGGGTTCAAACCCCGAGTTGGACCTGGGCTCTTTCTTTGTGGTGTTTGTGTGAGTTTTCTCTGGGTACTCCAGTTCTATCCCACAGACTAAAAACACGCATGTTAGACTGCCTTCATGCCAAGGCCTCCCTTAAAAAAGAGATCTGTAAGCTCAATGGCTTTGCCTCGATAAATAAAGGTTAATAAATCAATATATGTGAAATTGACTGCATTATTGTCATTTTTGTCTTGTCTAAAGTTGATGAACTGTGTTGACCTTCTTAAATTGAATTTGTTCCAAAAGTTTATCAGGTGTAGATGTATATCCAATGATTACTTTCTGAATGTTTAATTAAAATCTATCCAGTAGTTCATGAGCTATTTTGCTAACAGACACTCAGGGTTGACTCCAACAGTAAAAAGTACTAATTAGGAGGTACAAAGGAGGTTATGTTTTCTGTAAAAAAAAGAAACAATTGTTTAAATTTTTGTGGTGCGATCCGGATCACTACCAAAATTTTACCACTTGATGAATTTTATTTTTATCAATTGTTATTTGGCACAACCCCAACATTTCCTGAAATTTTTATCGAAATCAGTTCATTAGTTTTTAAGTAATATTGCAAACAGACAAACTAACAAACCAACTAACACTAATGAAAACATAACATTCTTGGCAGAGCTAAATATGGTTATCTTGAGCTTTATCAGATGTTGCAGTTTAAGAGTTCACTCCAACAGTTTTCCAGATATATTGATGTGCAATTCTGAAATGCAGGTATCACTCTGTGTAAAAAATGCCCTGTTATTTCCATTATTTACTCCACAAATCTGAGTGTAAATATGTCCCAATACATTCAAATTTTGGACTTCTTGTTCCCAAATGGCTCTCCCATGGATGTCACCACGACTGACCTGTTTTCAGTCGCTGTGGTTATTTCTGTAGGTAAACAAACACACATGATATTTGACAGTCATTCACAGAATTTGCTTACATATTTTTTAATTAAGGACACTCACCCATTAATATGAAAATAAAATGTGTAAATGTTGTTTCCTACTTAAACCTTTCCTCTTCCTCCTCTTTCCTCAACCTTTTTGTATTTGTTTCACTGGTCTTCATGATATTAAAATGACTAGCTTTAGTGCTAAAATTTTAAATAAAGATCTCACAAAATGACAATAACTTGGAATATGTGTTGGGAATGACTCTCAGCTACTACCACACCAAATTTAGCTCAGTATCTGTAAAACTGACTGAGTTATAGCCATTTATGTGTTTTATAAGAGCAGTTGGCTGTGGTGGCCATCTTGAATTCGGTTAGTTCCAAAAATGAATCAGTAGTTAGATGTACATCCAATGATTATTTCCTAGAAGGTTTATTAAAGTCCACCCAGTGGTTCATGAAATATCTTGCCAGTCAACAAAACATTTGAGAAATCTTTTATGTTTTGGCAATCAGTCTCAGCTAATACCACACAAAATCTGGGGTCCAAAAGGTAATCAGTTTTAAATGTACATCCAATGATTACTTAATACAAGTTTCATTAAAATTTGCTTATTGGTTCATGATATATTTTAGTAACAGACAGACACACACAAACACACTGACACATGCAAAAACATTATCGCCTGCCTTTAACTTTTGGCAAACTCTTAAGGAACTGTACTAGTTTGTTTGTTTTATATAAGATTGTTTGTACCTTAGATTGAGCATCAAAGCTGAAAATGGGGAGCTATATAACATGACCATTTGTGAGCATGTGGTGTGTGTGTGTGTGTGTGTGTGTGTGAGAGAGAGAGAGAGAGAGAGAGACTACTGCAACAAGACAAAAGTTAATGAGGTTTGAAGGCTGCTGTGGCAGCAGCGGCCTCGTCTTTGTCTCCGTCCTCTGCCTCCCTGCTTCCTGGACAGGCTTTTATTAAAAGGATAATGCAGCAAGGGTCTTTAAGTGTGCAGCTGCAGAGAGAAAAGAGAGAAAGACAGGGGTAAAATGAGGTAGAAGAGGGAGAGACACACTAGACTGGTGAGTAAAAACTAGAGTCTGTGAAAGAGCTACAGTGTATAGGAGGCATAAAGGGAAAACAATACTTGATGCTAAATGATGGAAGAAGAAAAAGTGAAACATGGAAGAGAGGTGAGAAAAAAAATGAAGATGTACAGAGTAATTAGGAAGAGATCCAAAATGAGAGATGGAGAGATAAAGATAGGGAGGACAGAGAGCGGAATTTAGTGCAGCAGCCAGTGTAGCACAATAAACAACAAATAAACACTTTAACTAAACGAGCCAATGAACTAATTATCGCTTTGAGTTCACAAAAGCCTCACAAGTCAGGCTTCCTTGTGGGAATATCAAGATAATTAGGCTTAACTAGATAACGTCTAGTGAAAGTATCACTACACTGGCAACAACACTGAGTTGTCTTAAGATAAACATCTTAACAATTTTATACTTTATGTTTGAATTTAGGAAGGAGTTTTTCATATGGAAAAACAAAAATACATAAACAGGACAACAAAGAAGTTGCTCAGGGCAGATCTCACTAATCTTTAAACTTAAGATCCATTTGGGTTCAAGTTTGGCAATTTCCTTTAACAATCGAGATAGACAGAAAATCTTACAGGAAATAACATACCAGCATACCACGATAACACTTAATTTACACACAGTAGTAGATGGTATGCATTTCAAACACTATAGAATTTGCCTCTCAGCAAAAACAAATCAGCTCGCTAGCTTTCCAAAATGAGCCATAATACACAAAACTGAAAAAAAAAAGCTGTCTTTGTGTTTCAGTGTGAACATAATGAACCAATGGTTTTCAAAACGATGACCAATGAAGGCGTCTGAGGGTGGTGGTTGTGTGGGAGCAAACCTTCAGTCAACACTGAATCTAAATTTAACAATAATTGTGATTTAAACATAGTTTTGGGAACAAAATCCTCTGATTCTTGTGGTGTGTGTTGCAGGTCGGCAAAGTCAGCATTCTTTTTTGTTTTGTTTTGCTTTTGAGGACAGGCATTGCAATACACTTTCCAGTACAACTTTGGTCTTTTTTAGTTTTAAGACTAGACAGGTGAAAACCAGACGTTTGTGAAAAAACTCTTGTTTTCCTATAACTTGTCATAAACCCTTATTGATTTCATTTTACAGATGGAGTAAGACTGTAGTACAGACTACACTACTCCAGCTATTTCTAAAAACAGAACTTTTTTGCTGTGTTTGCTCCTCCTGTCCACAAAGAAACAAAAATGAAAATAAAATTTAAAAAAAAACGTTATAAAGTGGAGGTTTAACAAAACTGTTTATGGTGCATTTAAGTAGACAGGTGATACTGAGCTTTTCAGAAAGCCTGTTGTAGCAGTTTATTCACACATGCCCACTATCACTCCATGCCCTAGAAACCAAAACAATAATAAAGACGTTTTTACCATTTTTTTTTATCCCGACCCTGTCACTATTAAACTTTGATTGTCTACTTAAAAAAGTAATGACTGAAAAAACCAAAAGAAACAAGCTACAATAGTTTTCCTAGAATCTTCAGTCAAGTTAAGAAAGCTCTTTTTCTGTATTTTATCTTTGGAGTAGCCCAGACGGGGATGATTGCTTTAAGAATATATGACATTTTTTGTCTCACCTAATTTATAAATTATACATGTTGTCTATGTGCACATCAAGCCGAATTACTAACAAAAACCTCTTTTAGCCACATTAGGGCCCTTTTCAGTCTGTCAGAACTTGTTTTAACAGTACCAATTAATTTTTTGTAATCAAACATGGCTCCTATAACATTAACAAATTGTAGTTGTGATTGTTAACTGTTGTTGTTTCTGTGACTCTATGACTGGGAAGTGATGACGGTAAATGATGTAAGAACATCACTTGCATATAGATTAGGGATGTGAAGATAATCCAATTTCTGCCGATTCACAGACATGCACGTGCATTATGTGACTGCATTGTTAGAGCAGCAGCGAACAGATGCAGTTCCATCCATCCATCCATCCATTTTCTTTAACCGCTTCTCCATTCCGGGTCGCGGGGAGCCGGTGCCTATCTCCAGCAGTCACTGTGCGAGAGGCAGGGGGACACCTTTTGGGATTAAATCCAGATGTATCGATTTTCTGTTTAATAATGAAAAGTCAGCAACAGGTTTGCGTCTCCACACAGGCATCTACTATAAATAACAGAAAAGTTCAAGTGTAGCTGTGTTTGTGTATGAAGAATGAATTTCCTCTCTTCTTTCTGCTGTTTAGCTGTATTGTTTTCTCATCAGTGACATCTACAGTTCAGGAGTGAACTGCAGCAGCACTGGAGTAAACAGCAAAAAAAAACCTCTGAAAATGTGCTTAAAGCTGTGAATCAACTAATATTCCAGGAAAAAAAGTGTGTATTCTTTATAATGTAGAAATTACATTTTGCTGCTCAGGGTTGAGTTACTAAGAGTGTTAAGCACATACTGTATACTGCTGGCAGGTTTATTCATTTTGTGCATCTTATTTATTAATTGTGAGTCAGGTTTTCTGAAAGTGTTTTGTAACTTTTAAACAAGACCTGTTTGTCAGCAGCCATCTTTTAAATAGGTAGTAAATAATTAGTATCATTAACTGACATAGGACCAATACTATGCTTTCTTGAATTAAATTGCATTGAATCTCAGTGTGTTGAATCAAACTCAGATCGTATCACATCGTATTGTGATTAAAGGCTGAATCATATTGCATCATACTGGTTTTTGCTGACCATATATTTTTAATGAATTGTTAAATTGTTGAATAGGTTCAGTTATAATTAGGTATTTCATTTATAAAAAGGTCATGTGACACCATGATTAACAGTATCCATCAAATGTCACCTAGACTACAGTGGCCATCTCTGCTCTGCATCTATTTACTTAGAGGCTTTTTACTGGATCTCTCCCAAAGGACCTTTTACGAGTAGATTTTTATCATTGTGGCTTTTGGTCTTACAAACGCACAATGGATTGGTCAGCAGTGAACTGTAATAACCAACATGACAGATCAGCAGGATTGTTGCAAGTTTTTGGGTACGGTAATAGAATATGTGCTCTGTAAACTAATCTGTAAATTGATGCTAATGGGAGGTGTACATAGGGCAAAAAAAAACCTTTTTTAAATAATTTTTTTATTAGATGTTAGACCGGTGGCACAGTGGAGCTGTGGTTAGAGCTGTTGCCTCCCAGCAAGAAGGTTGGAGGATCACATCCTGGCCTGGGGCCTTTCTGGGTGGAGTTTACATGTTCTCCCTGTGCTCACGTGGGTTTACTCCGGGTACTCCGGT
>JAOXNZ010000054.1:26519242-26540874 GCA_028566095.1 Kryptolebias brasiliensis | reverse complement strand
GCCATGCCATTTAAATCAATATAATTACTGATTATTCAGTATACTCTATGCAGTTCTGATAAGGTTCCATCTGTACAATTACAATACATTTCAGTGTAACTTTGCCAACCCCCACACTTTAGACTGAACATAGTTTTTTTTTTTTTCTCAATCAATTTGTCCACCTGACAGTCAGACTCTCATTTCACTTTCTTGCATCATCTCAGTTCTTTTTGTGTTTCTGCCTTTTGTCTTGATAGTTTTCTTGTCTCTGATTTGCTCCTCAGCAGGATTTTTATAATCAAATTTATCTCAGCTGCAGGCATTATTAAATTAATTTTCCCTGTTGAGTATTTCATCTTGTGCCTTTTTTTTCCCTCTGCTTCACCCACTCAGACATGCATACTCTTAGTCTTCATGGTGCACTGGGGGGTTGTTTGGTCACCCCCACACTGCCCACCCTGGGCCCCATTCTCCTTCATTCAACTGGCCAACAGATGCTATTGTTATGAATAAAATGAGACCAAAGCTGTTTGTACTGGCTGCTTGAGCGTGTGGAGGATGGGACAAGGAGGGTCTTTGGTCACATTTGTTTCCCCACTGTGCACATTTTCAGTCTCACACATAAGAACTGCCCCAGATACATTAAACACAAGCCATAGTTCAAGTTGAGTTCAGTCACACTTGAACTGACTAGCATCTTAAATGGCAAAAATGTAAAGTTTTTTTTTTTATGAATATAACCACATATGGCATGTGTACCAACACAATTAACTGATATAACCCAGTAAATGTTTTTCAATGAATCAAATACATACTCAATTAAAGGCCTAACATTCCTTTTAAATAAGCCATATCACTCGCAGACTAAGATCCTCTCATGATGACAAATGATGGCGTGGTAGCCATTTTGGTCAAACCTTGACAATAACATCATGCTCAATCTCAGGCATACAGCAATATCTTGTGTGATCTTGCACGATCTGTTAGTGCTTGGCTAAGGTTGATTAGCTGTGGCGACCATCTTGAATTGGGTTAAGTTAATCAGTTTAGAGGTACACTCCAAAATCACTTAAAATCCATCCAGTGGTTCACAGGCTATTTTACTAACAGACAAACAGGGTTGGCGCCAACAATTAAAGCCAAAGTTTTTTAGCAAAGATGTGGCAAAGACGACATATGTCTTAAAGTATGTGTTGGACACAAGGCTCAGCTACTACCACACCCAGTTTTTATCTCATATCTCAGTATTTGTCAAACTGGCTGAGTTACATCTATTTTTGTTTTTGTTGAGATTGCTCTGCTGTGGCAGACATCTTGAATCAAGTTGACTCCAAATGTTAATCAGTTATAGATGTAAATGCAGGGATTACTTTGTAAAGGTTTCATTAAAATCCATCCTGAGGTTTCTAACATAATTTGTTAATGGTACAGAGAAACAAACACACACGGGGGAAAACATTATTGCTCCACCTTCACATTTGACAGCAGACAATAATACATTTTCAAAGGACATTTTTACAGAAACAAAATAATGTATTAAGCTATTCTTTTTACAAGAAATGCAGTCCAGAAGCTCTGCAAATATTCTGAGCTTCTTCATATTAATTGTGTTGCTTTTTAAAGAAAATATACAATGAAAAGTGTGAATATGTAACTTTGTGAAAAATATAACCATTTTAGAAGATTATAGATTATGTGATATATACTCTGAGTGGCACATTTTTAAAAAAATAAACCATATTTCTTAAGTTATGTTGCAATATTTTTGGAAACACTCTTGCTTTTTAATACTTGCCTCTGAACCGGAGAGGAAATAGAAAAACAGGAAGCTTAAACCATGTTTGCTCCTTCAGCGTGTCCATCTTTGCTCTGTGGATTAGTTTGTCTGTTATCAGCTTCTCTGTGCCTTAAAATCTTTGCGTTCATGTAAGTAGACCTGTTGAAATCCTTGAGGTGCAGTGTGCTTGTTGCCACGGTAACACGGGCTTCTCCGTCTCTCTCCTTCTGCCTCTCGCTTTCTCCCCCCATTAAACACACACACAGAGAGCAGAGCGAGGTCATGTGACCATGCTGACGTCAGGCCGGGGAGGCAGGCAGGCAGAGGAATGAGTTAGTTTGAGGGCTTTGAATAAACCTCCTGCTCAGACTCAGTCTGTCAGTCGCCGTTAGCTCTCTTTTACTCACCCATTCGCTCTTCTCCTCCCCCTCCTCGGGTGTGCTTTACCCCCCTTTCGCCTCCTCTCATCATTCTTCTATCTGTTGCTGTTCTTTATTCTCGCCTGTTGCTTCTCCTCCTGCTCCTCCTGCTGCTGCTGCCAGAAACTTAGTCGAGAGAGCAAAATTCCTGTGTGATGGACTGCTGAATAGCTCGTGCTTCGCTACAAAGTGAGGTAAGCTGCCCGTGTTTTCTCTTTGTGTGTTTACCCAGCCTCTAGAATCGTGTGCAGAGAGTAAAAGCTGAAGAAAGGAGGGGTGTATTTCATGCTTGAGTCACATACTTGTGAAGAAGGGAAGTTGTAAATTGCCTGAGTCTGAAATCATTTTTGTCACCCTCTGACAAATTTTGATAAACTTTAAAGTTGAGTAACTGCAAAACTGCAGTGCGATGTGCATGGGTTTTGAGGGAGGGTGTGCTCTGAAAGACTAGTTTGCTTTCTCTCACAACAAACATAGCTACATCTGTTTTCAAAGCCCCTACAGGAAGTGAGTGCTTGACAGAAGAGAGAAGGAAGGAAAGTGTGAACGTTATAGGGTCTGTTCGGTTGTCGTGATGAGTAGCGCCACATGGCTTTTCCTCCCAAAGCGTTGCTAATGTTGGAGGCATGGTGTGGGCTGGAGCTGCTGGCTCTGTCTGCCAGCGAGATGGAGGCAGGGAGGTGGGCAAAGCAGCTGCCACCTGCCCCTCTCTGAGGAGATGCAAAAGCCTCAGAACTATGTATCTCTTGCTATCTCAATTTTAATTTGAATTATTTTGTTTTTTGTTGTTTATTTTTTTAATTAAACCTGTGATGTGGTGGGGAGGAGGTCTTTTGTAAAAAAGACATTTCATTCATGAACCACTGAACGGATTTTAATGAAACTTGCAGAAAGTAATCATTGGATGTGCATTTACAACTAACTATAACTTTTGGAGATGGTCACCACAGCTAATCAACCTTAGCCAACAGAAAACCTTAGCCATTGGCTCAGATTTTTATGTCAATAGCTGTAAAAATTTGATCTGGTTTTAGCTGAGAGGCATTCACAACACATACTCTGAGCGTGGCATCTCGTTGTATCGCATGAGATTGTGCCTAACGTTATTTTCTAGGTTTGAACAACTACAGCGCCGTCATTTCTCAGCATAACATGATCTTAGTCTAAAACTCTGACATCAAAAATTGGCGGGGGATATGCATTCCCTCAAGGAGTTCTAGGCCTTTAAAGTTTTATGATGTTCTCTGGTTTAGCAAGACACTATGATCAGCTGTTTCCCCTCTGACCACTAAATACAGTCCCATCTGCCTGCACACATCAAACTAAATCATGCAGGCTTTTTTTGTCCAAAGAGAATGGACAGAAATGACAATCTAGTGACTAAGTGGTTTGAATGTTCTACCCTCAGTACTTTCTATTTTCTTCTTTTCTGTCATCGTTTCTATTGACCTGCTCTTCCTTCCTCAGCCGAGCCTCCCACCTCTTACCTAATGATGTGGAGACCTGCCAGTGGCATGTAACGGCTCTCTGTCACAGACTCTTAAGGATCCCAGCTGCAGATATTTACTAACTCCATCTAATTAAATGTTTGCTGCTGATCAGAAGATAATACAAATCTGCATTAGTTGATTATACTTTGTGATTTATAGGTTGATTCTTTTAAGAGAAATGTTTATGTGGCATAATAGTATACATGGTCCAGTTTTTATTGGATAGCACTTGATCAGGAAAAAATGTTATATTTAAAGAGCACTTTCTTCCACCTTTTTTCTCCCATGCGTAAATGTTTTATAAGTATTTATTTATTTATTCCTAGAAAATTGTGAGCAAACTGAAAATAAGAATTTTGATATGGAATAATTTCCTCAAATAACAATTCAAAACATATCATTATCCTCCCCTCTAGTATTCTTGTTAGGCAGTTCTAAATGCTCTTCAGACCTGAAGGTACATATTTGATCATTTTCACATTTGAAATGTGCTCCACAAAAGAAAAAAAAAACACCTGTTTGATTACAGGAGAGAAAGAAAAGGTCACGTCTGTTTCCTGTCTTTATTATCTGTTTGATAACATAATACTTCATACTTTGCACAAAAGTATTGTCTATTAATGTGTTGTTATTTTTTTTCTTTTTAAAATTAAAAACAATAATGTAACAATAATGGTGTAATGGCAGCCTCACTTCTGTCAGTCTGCCCCAGGGCAGCTGTGGCTACAATGTAGCTTACTGCCATCAGTGTGTGAATGTCTGGATGAATGGGTGAATGACTGACTGCAGTGTAATGCGCTTTTGGGGTCCTTGGACTAGATAAAGCGCTATACAAGTGCAAGCCGTTTACCATCTAATTACCTTATCTGAGACAATAACTGTGATCTGTTTATTCTTTGGTGTGTTTTTTTCAGGGTGCAGTGGTTATGCATCATACAACTTCAATGATTTTAAAACAAGAACTGGGTGCACAAATTTTCTCTAATCCACACATCAACATTATACAGTACATACAGGCTCAAAAACATACTGTACATACACCTCCACTAGGGCTGCACGATAATTTAATAACTTGTGATATTATTGTTTAACATTGCAGTGATGACATAATTATCGATAAACCCATGTTTTTCTTACTCCTCACTTTCTCTTCTGTCATCACCATCATCCTAAACAAGGTTTGGTCATCAAGGCCAGTGAGAGTCTGTTGGATTGACCAAATATATTATTAGCAGCAGAACATGAATGCATGGTACTTGGAATATATTAATATTAATATTTGTATTAATAATATTGCAGTCTAAGAGGTCCTTTGCAATATTGACACTGGCTCACTGATATTGACAATAAATGTGCGATATATTGTGCAGCCCTAACCTCCAATAGTATTTGGTTAAATGTCTCTTAGTAAGTTGCATCTAGACCGTACGCTTGAGCCATCAACAAGCTTCTGGCATATTCTGGTTATTTCACCACTCTTTGACAGAATCAGTAGAGTTTATTTAAATTGGCTGGTTTTCTGGCTCGGTCACAGCTTTTGAGCACAGTCCACAAATTTTCTATAGGGGAAAGGTCGAGGGTCATTCCAGACGCTTAATGCTACCCTGCTTTATCCAATCAGAAACCAGTTCTGATATGTGTTTGGGATCATTGTCCTGTTGGGACACCCAAATACAGCCAAGTTTCAACCACCTAGTGGCTGGTTTGAGATAAAATTGAAGAAGTTGGAGATAGTGTTCCTTTTTTATTATTCCACCCGCTTTGTGCAGTGTACAAGTACCGCATTATGATTCTACCACCACCGTGCTTGACAGATGGTAAAGTGTTTTTAGTGCACAGCTTTGCAGTGTTCTTCTTTCAAAGGTACACTTCCTGCCATTGTGGCCAAATAGCTCAGTCTTTGTCTTATCAAGTTAAAAGACAATCTACCCTTCAGCAACATGTTTTAACATTTAAATGATTGTATGTATATATTTGACAATGTGTGGATTTGAGAAAATCCACAATAAATTCAAATTTGTGCACCCAATTCTTGTTTTTAAAAATCTGTGAAGTTGTATGTTGTGTAGTTATTCTAGTCAATCATTAACAACCTGAAATTAGTATGACCTTCATGCCCACAATGAGTGGATGTAAACTTCTGACTGCAACAGTAATAACTCATGGATATTTGTTCGAAGTGACTAGTCCCATGGCTGCTAGAGGTTTGGTCTGCTGTATTAAAATTTGAACTCTGCACACAGATTATCCACAGAACCTGTGCGCATGGTTACAGGTGGGCGAGAGATGATGGACTCTTACTTCATGCATGTTTTTGAGTGTTTTTCAGCTGTGCACATAAGTGTATAAACAATCTCTGTGGCCTGGCAAGTCCATTTGTGCACATTACACTATATTGCCAAAACTATTCACTGACCCATCCAAATCATTGAATTCAGGTGTTCCAATCACTTCCATGGCCTCAGGTATTTAAAATCAAGCACCTAAGCATGCAGACTGCTTTTACAAACATTTGTGAAAGAATTGGTCGCTCTCAGGAGCTCAGTGAATTCCAGTGTGGTACTGTGATAGGATGCCATCTGTGCAATAAGTCCAGTCAAGAATTTCCTCGCTACTAAATATTCCACAGTCAACCGTTGGTGGTATTATAACAAAGTGGTAGCAATTGGGAACGGCAACAACTTGGCCACAAAGTGGTGGCTGTGTAAAATCACATAGTGTGCTCTGCGGATGCTGAGGCGCAGAGTGCACAGAGGTCACCAATGTTTTGCAGAATCAACAGCTACAGACCTCCACACTTCATGTGGCCTTCAAATTGGCTTAAGAACAGTATGTAGAGAGCTTCATGGAATGGGTTGCCATGGGCAAGCGGCTGCATCCAGTGCTTTGCATGCCGCCACTGGACTCTAGAGCAGTGAAGATGTGTTCTCTGGGCTTCTCTGTCTGACAATCCAATGGACGAGTCTGGGTTTGGTGGTTGCCAGGAGAATGGTACTTGTCTGACTGCATTGTGTCAAGTGTAAAGTTTGGTGGAGGGGGCATTATGGTGTGGCGTTGTTTTTCAGGAGCTGGGCTCGGCAGCTTAGTTCCAGTGAAAGGAACTCTTAATGCTTCAGCATACTAAGACATTTTGGACAATTTCATGCTCCCAACGTTGTGGGAACAGTTTGGGGGTGGCCCCTTGCTGTTCCAACATGACTGCACAGAGTCCTGACCTCAACCCAACAGAACACCTTTGGGATGAATTAGATCAGAGATTGTGAGCCAGGCTTTCTCATCCAACATCAGCGTCTGACCTCACAAATGTGCCTCTGGAAGAATGGTCAAAAACTCCCATAAACACTCCTAAACCTTGTGGAAAGCCTTCCCAGAAGAGTTGAAGCTGTTATAGCTGCAAAGGGTGGGCCGACATCATAATAAACCCTATGGATTGAGAGTGGGAGGTCACTCAAGTTCTTATGCGTGTGAAGGGAGATGAGCGAATACTTTTGGCATATAGTGTATGCCTGCAAATATACTATATTAGGTCAGCATAATATATCAGAAATGTAGTCTTACACCAGACTTGATAGTGGCAGCAAAGAAAAAGCACATAGAGGACGCTGTGAGCATTGTGATGACAGAAGAGAAAAGCTCCTTTCACAAAAGACTTTCAAGCAAGAACTAAGACACCTTCTTCCTGTTTCCTGATAAAGACTTAGAGACATGAAAGGGAACTTGAAGTCAACCTGCTGCTGTTACGCCACCAAGCAAAGTGAGAGTTGTAATTGTCAATATATGTTAGGGTAAACCGACAATACAGTTTGTGGTTGTGATTTAGACACACAGACTGTATGAGATTTAGAATAGAAAATGTCCAAAACATCTTATGCATAGCATTCCATGGCATCCTCACTCAGTTATACTCCACACATCTAAAGGTTCCTTATTGCCAGTTTCATTTTTGAAAGCTCACATTGTCGCGGGTCGTGGATGGCTCGATTGGTGGTTTGTGAACAGGCAGAGGCAGCTTGAAGACACGCTGGCATCTTTAAGCTGCCTCTACTCTTCTTTGTGACCAAATCACAGAAAGAGAGACGTGAAGAAAATATGGGTTTATCGCAACCAATATTGTCATCACAACATTCAATAATATCACAACTGGATGTTTTCCAATGTATTCTGCATGGGCTCTGAGTTGATTTAAGGTAGTTATTTCATGGAAAAAGTTGACGCCTCTCTTATCATTCTTGGGATGATGCCTTCGCAACCATGCTGGCATTTGAGCGATATGTTTATGCCCACATCTGTTAAAAGAAAGCTGGAGAAAGCAGTCTAATTCTGCAACACAAGAGCTGAGCTGAACCATATGAACCAGGCATTCTGTTTTGTGCGTCAGAGAATCTCATGTAACACTGGTGGAAACTTTACTTGAAGGTAGTTTATGTAACTGTAGATTTATGAGTAAAGTAAAAAAGAGTTTAAGTGAGAAAAATACTTTGAGATATGAGAAGAGACAGATACCTGGAGAGGCAGCTTGAAATTTTGTTTTTCATTTCTACAATTTCTTTCACTATGTCAACTGAAGTTTCAAATATTGGAGCATTTTCAAAAATCATAAAACCTTAGTTTATCTTTCTGGTGAATTTAATTATTTAGTGCAAGAGATGTTCTCTGTAGATATATTACAGCCTGTGTAGTAATCATGGACAATTGTAGGTCATTTTTCCAGAAAATAAATGTCATTTCAGGTGATGCTGGAGGCTTTATTAGTAACTAATTTGATAATTCTTTAACAAGAAATCCCTCAAAACACACTATGTATGCACTGCTTGGTCTTTCAGGTAAACCTTTAGCTTAAAATTTGACCTTTTTGTTTCTCCAAATTCATTGTTAGTTCTCAGAAATGTTTGTGATACATTTGTGTCTTTATGCACACGTGGTACTACACAGCATAAAATCCAGAAACCAGTAGGAGCGTCACAGATTTTTAGGAAAGTAAAACTACAGTTTATGGTAATACTAACAGTTTTGCGTTACATGTGGCTTTAACACATAAATTCTCAGTCACTGCTGCGCTGCTAGAACTTTACGAGTTGAGACAATAATAGCTTTCTCGCTGACATAAAATAACCGCACATAACATTTAAATTTCAGCAATTATTTGTTTAGTCTAAATTCTTATCTTTTCCAAAGAAATTGGCACTGACAAGCAAGTATGACTATGGATTGAAAAGCCACTCTCTGTGATTACTGCACTAAAGCGAATGTGACATTTTTCACTACCTTATTTCTACTCAGCTGAAAGGTCAAAACAAAAAGGACCGGGACACTTAAGAGACAATTATACTTCTCTGCTGAGGTGTTGTGTTTTCAGTCTGTGGTTGACCCAGGTGAAGTGTGCTTACTCATAGACTGCACGGCCTCACTAGATGGTTGTGTCATACATTTGTTAGATAGCGTTTTGTTCTCATAATGTACTTAAAGAGAACATACAAGAAATTTAGTAGCTAGGAAGAAACATATTGCGTTTTACAGTGCATCCTTTGAGGACGTCAAAAGAGGAAGGATAAAATGAAGAATAGCAATTGTCACGCTTTTTGACTTTTATAAAACAGGGCTCTGAGTATGTAGCTTGAATCTTGGCAAACGTCTTTTAAATAGCATCAGTTAATGTCATCACTATATGTTTAAAATATGTAAGAAATGGTATCTTAACTGTTTGTTCTAGGGGTCTTTTTGTTAGAAATTAGTAAATCAGTTCTTTTTGCAGGGAACACTGGGAGAACAGCTGCTTCAGGAGAGGCTAAAGTGGGGGTTTCAGGGGACATCTGGTTGTCCATTTTCTTAGTCACTCTCCAGCAGCTTTCTTTATGGAGGAGCCACAAGTTCTTCAGCTAAATCCTATCCCCAAAGGGGTGTGGGATGAAAGAGGGCCTATAGCTAAAAGGTCCCACATGAAGTTACGGTCACTGGAGTAGATGTTTTACAAAGGACTGGCTAGCTTAGTGACTCCCATGCATTGGTTTAGGGGAGCTATGGGAAACAGATGTTCTATTTTTAGTTGCAGGGAGGAATTTGCACACACTGTCATGTCATACCGGAAACCAGAGGAAAAAATGGGGGTCAGGTTCCCTGTTAGCTTTCATTTTCAAGCGAACTTGGGAACCTTTGTTTAGGTTTTTACTAAGATTTCTCTTTTCTTTTTGTGTTATTTGTAACTTTCAGTCTTCGTGCTGTTACTCGGTTTTCAGATTCCATTGAATTCAGGAGTAGACATGATAAGTTTCTACATGTTTGACAGTGTAATAGTCAAAGAAAAATTAAATTACTGTTTATTTTTAATGAATGTATTCACTCCATTTTCCAAAGGCAGATGAAGCAGTTTATTGGTGACCTGACACACCAATAGTTGTGTTAAATAAGCATTAAGCATTTGAAACATGTTTCACTAAAGACACAAGAATCCAGCTGCTTTGCAAAGCGTTTGTTTGTTCTGTAAGTGAAAGAATTACACCTTTTTTTCTTGCCTTAACTAAATGCTTGTTGACATAAATCTCATTGTTGTTAGCCCATTTTGATAGTCATTTCTCACTTGATGGATACAGGAAGTGAAACTTTAGCCAGCAGATCATTGACACCCAAATATTTAGCATGTGCAGTTACTCACTTGTGATCACAATGATGGATATTTCAAATTTAAAACCCATGTTACAACGATTCCTAAAACATTTCTGAAGGAATATGTTGTTTTCTTTGTTTCAAATAGAAAAGGAGGAGCATAAAAGACAATTACTGTTTACTGTATATTATTGCTAGTGAAGTCAGTTTTTTCTGTTACTACATCTATAGAGTTTTTTTGAGCAATGAATGTAATATTTACAGTACACTACATATTCATGAGTTCAAGATTTTTTTCCCCTGAAGACACATGAGCCTCTGTAGAGTCACAGTAAAAAGATGATGGTTCTCGGATATACAACTACTTAAAAATCTTTAGCGTGTTTATAGATCTTTGGTAAGTGAAATGCAGGCCTTAGTAGATTATGTGAGGTGAAGATAGGAGTACTTTGTCAAAATCTAAGTTATAAAGCCCTTATTACTTGTCAGGTAGAAAATCTCTATCTGAAGCTGTTTGTTAAGATAAGCTAAGGAAGATTTGTCTGGTTACATGTCATGCTGGCAGCTGTTTCCAAGGCAGATAGAAACTCTGTAGGGGCACATGAATACATATGTCACTGGTTTTGAATATCTTCTTGTTTGGTTTGACTAATACTGTGTTAGAGTTTTACCTCAGTGTTTATGTTGTTTATGTTCTGTGATCATCTTAAGCATTCAGTTCAGACAAACTGTACGCTGAGTATAAGCTCATGAAATAGTTTAACTTTAAGATGGGTTGTTAAGTATATCCTAAATCTTGAGCTGTCATTTTTTCATTAGCACTCAGAAGCACTTATATAATGTAGTTGATGCATGGCTAATTAACAAAAAATTACAAAAGTGAAACCTCTTTCATATCTTCACTATGCTGCTGATGAAATACACATTATTTCTACACCAGATGAGATAAACTGCATCCCACCATCATCTCTAGCTCAATAAGACACTGTCACAATAGAGACAGCAGCACAGTAGCTAGTTTGAGTTTATTAATGTCAGTGTGGAGCAAAATGCTGTGATCGGTGTCATAATGAAACGAAAACTGTTGGGTTAATTTAAAATTCAGTAAGAGTTTTTCTCCTTAAATGTTGTCGTTTTACTTCTGTTTAAAGACTAGTGGTCGATCACAAAACATTCTTCAATGACTGACGATGAGCTTTAGTCATCAGGGCAGTCAATCTGAAGGCAATTTGTTTTTGGATCATTATTATAGCAGCTCAGTACTCATCAGGGGTGGGAATTAAAAATTTTCTCCAATAGCCATTTTTTACCAGCCACTCAAACATTTTACCAGCCACTATTTTTCTTTTTTGTGTGTAACGCTTCCTTTGGTTACAAACCATAATTCATCAATCATCAAAACGAGCCAGTCATGGAACTCGCCATTGTCATTTCTTTTCCATTTTTCGTTAAAAAACCGCTGTTTAACTTTCAGTTCTTCCCTCGACTCCTATTGAGAAACGTTTTTGTTGTCTGCCACCCGCTTAACTACCAAAATGTACCGCCACATTGCTAAAGCTACTGCTCAAATTTTCTCCTTCTAATGGCATTTAGAGCAAACTAGCAGCAACTCAGGCACATTGCTGCCCCCTACAGGTCAGGAGTACAAATTGAACACTTTTTTTTTTCCTGTTCATACTGCAAACCTGCCACAGTGGCTGGTGCATTGTTCAAATTTACACGCCACTTCAAACATTTACCCGCATTTGGCCAGTGGCGGGTGTCAAAATCCACCCCTGGTACTCATACTCATTACAACCTAATATATTTAATTAAGTGAGAAAAGATATGTGTGCCAATGCTTACAGTAAAATGTCTCAATAGTAGAAATTGCAAAGAAGTCAGAACCTTTTAAACACCCTCCCAAATTATTCCCAAATTAGCCACAATTTTTATTTTATTTTTTTTATTTATTTTTTGAGGGGTGGGGGCAACATTTCTTTGACGGACTCTAGTAATTAAAGAACCATTATCTAAGGTTAATATTATTCATTGATTACAAACACTTAGATTCTCTTAGGCAGAGATTTTGATTATATAATAACCTTTAGTAAAAATACTACAGTTCACAGCATTATGGCAAGAAATAAAAATAAAAAAAATTATAAATCTGTCGCATGATTTATTTGCTTTTATTTAAAACAAGAAAGGCAATTACTATTACTACTGCTGAGTAAATAACGTCACATATTGCCTAATAATGATTATTTTATAGGAATACTAGTATAGGTTTAGTGTAATTCTATACTTATAGTTATTTTAATTTTGATGTACAGATATAAAAACAGAGACACAAATTATATTTAAGCTCAAGGTAAAAGGTTTAATTTAATCACAAATATTAATATTAAATTTTAAATCAGTGTCAGCTGAAACACCAGAGTCAGCTGGTTATTTTAAAAACAGTTATTCTTTTAAACACATACTGTAGACAAAAGTGATAGAATAAAACAAAACTAAAGTGTCAAATAAATGTGTTTATAATTCTCACGTAATCGTGCTTATTGTGCAGAATATTATGTCTTCTCTGCTGTTCTGCTCTTTGTAAACTAGTGTTGAGAGCCTGACAAGCTGAAAATAATGAGCTGGTTATCAGCCTCTGATAAAATGTACAACCAACCAACGTCTTTATTTAAAGAGCATAAAAGTTTAGCGGAGGGGGGAAATAAAAAAAAAGTCTTGTCTCTTATCTTATTTAAAGGGATTTAAACTGTAGAAACGGATGATGGCACTGTGAATTTTAACACCGTGGTACATCTTGAAACCAAACACCAGCCCATGCTGTAAATTCCAGGTAACAAATTGACAAATTGCAGTAGCTGTGTCTTTTTACTGATCACTCCAGTCCATAGTCTACAACACTGAGGTATGTGTCCTTTACTGTGTATTATGTTCGTCCATCCATTTTCTTTATCCGCTTCACCTTTCCGGGTTGCTATCTCCAGCAGTCGAGAGGCGGGGGGCACCCTGGACAGGTCACAGGTTCATCACAGAGACGAACGAGACAAACAGCCATTCACGCTCTCACTCACACCTAGGGGCAATTGTAGAGTTAACAATGAACCTAACATGCATGTTTGTGGGAGGAAACTTGGAGTACCCGGAGTAAACCCACGTGTGCACAGATAGGCCCCAGGCCGGGATGTGATCATGCAACCTTCTTGCTGGGAGGCAACAGCTCTAACCACTACACCGCTGTGCCACCCGTGTATTAATCAGTGCATGAAATTATGTAGATATTTGGTAACTTTAGGGAGTTACATGAGGCCGAGCTGACTGAGTAGAGCTCCTGAAAACTTTGTATGATGACTGGTGCCACCATTGACTTTCTAGACTAACTTCCTTCTGACCAAAATGAAATGAAAAAAATGAAAAAAACAATGGCCCAGTGAACATGATGATATAAATGTCCTGTGGATCACTCTAACACTTGTTGAGTACATTGCTCTAATGTTTTTGTTTGTCACTGTGGTGTCCTTTGTTTGAAAGATCAAAATAAGCTTTAATAAACTTAACTTTTGAGCAGCATATTTTGTGCTTTTGCTTGACGTTTTTATCATTCGAGTTGTTTAAACAATCATTGATTCATCTGCATTAATAAAAAAAGGGCTTTCTTTAGGTGTCTGCTTGTATATGTATGTTATTAATTTTTCTTTTTTATGGAATAAAGTATGATTTAAATTTACTACAGTGGAAATCTCTTTTGACATGATTCTAGAAAGATGCTATCTCTAGATTAATCCTGACATCACATCACTATACAAGTTCAGAACCAATTAAAAATAAATTCTCTACCTGTAGGTTATTGCTATCAACTTTCTGATGAATACTTTAATGTGTTGTTTTGCTCTGAACATAATTTTAACTTTGATACCGAAATCAAGTTTAATCTGTTCTTGCTTTTAAGTTATGTTAAATTTTGGTTTAATGAAAAATGAATATTGGCCAAAACTTAAAAATCGGTGCTGTATATCAGCCATCATGTGTCCTGATTTCCACAGACTGGTATCAGCATCGGCCCTGGAGAAGAAACATATTTGTCGACCTCAAAACTATTATTATCCAAGCCTAATTACAGTAGACAAAAACTTGAAGTCAGAAAGTTTGCTTTGTGAGGTTATAGGTTTGTTTTTTTTGTTTTTTTGTTTTTGTTTTTTTTTTGACACCACAACATGTGTTTTTGTAGAATTTAGGTCATGTGCCAAATTAAAAGTTTCCACCACTGTGCTTGTGATAACAAACACAATTTGTTTTGTGCTACAATAAATAAATGTAAAAATATTTCTATTTTTAGTCAGATTGCTATCACATTCAGTTCTTGTCAGATAGATACTTCAGGGGGCTTTACTTTTCTCAGTGGATTTAATCAACTTTGTTTGAAGTAGAGCTGTAATAGTACCAGTAAAACTTATCTTATTCTAATTCAATAGATAACTACATTACTTTTACATAAACCAGTGGACAAATGTCATCTAACTTGGCTTAACACAGAAAATGACTTCTTTTAAACAATATACTATTAAACATGTTCAGAAATCCTCATTTTTTAAACCATTTTGGCTTTTCAACGGTTTACTGTGTTCCTCTTGACCCTTGCCATCTACTGTGATGTAACTTTTCTTCTATTAGTTATTTTCCATGATGTTATATCCTGTTTCTGTGTTTTCCATGACCACAGGAAGTGGTGTTACTTTCTTGCTAATCTCCTGGGCTTTCATCAATCAGAACCATCTTCAGACTACCAGGACTCATTTTCTCTTTCCATTCCTTGCGCTTTTTGTTTTTTTTTGCTTGTGTTTTGTTGTGTGTTCACAGTTACATGGGATACACTTCGCCATAATCCATGAAACTGATACACTGCACTCAGTGCATCATAATGACAAAAAGAAAAAACAATTTTATACAGTTTTGTAATCCTAATATAAAGCATTTACAATAGTATTGAGAACTTTAGCAACAAGTTCAAATTTAGTTTAGGGGCCTTTCATTTCTCTTGATTTCTGCTGAGATAATTCTATACCTTGACTGTAAACTACCTGTGGTAAAATAAATTGATTGTACATGATTTGGAAGGACACATACCTCTATAGAAGGTCTCCTAGCTGACATTGCATATTAGAGCACAAACCAAGCCATGAAGATAGGATTGTTGCAAGGCACAGATCTGCAGAAGGCTCAAAAAAATTCTGCTGCACTGAATGTTCCTAAAAACTCAACGCCCTCCATAATTCTCAAATGGAAGAAGTTTAACACAACCAGGACTTGGGAAGAAAATGGATAGACGGACGGATGGATGGATGGACGGATGGATTATCTTCTCTCATTCTTGTGAATCCAGCATCCCAGCTTGTCCTATGACATTACTGTCTCATTACACCTTAGTGAGAAAGGTGAACAAGAATTTGACTGAGTTTCAGAGATCCTGTGTGGTTATGGGGCTGAGTTTCAGAAAGACAACCAGAACTTCATGCTTCCATTAATCTGGGCTGTATGGCAGAGTAGTGAGACAAAAGCCTCTCCTCAAGAAACACCTCTTTAAAGCCCATTTGAAAGTCTCTTAGACTAAAAAGAACAAGATTCAAACCAAAATTGAACTTTTTGACTATCTCAGTTCTAAACATTGTATCTGGAAGAAACCAGGCACCATTCATCATCTGCTAGCTCCATCTTCTCAGTGAAGCATGGTGATGGCAGCATTATGCTGTGGGAATGTTTTAGCAGCAAGGACTAGGAGACTGGTCAGGGTTGAGGTAAAACTGAATGTAGAAAACCAGTTCTGCAGACCTCAGACCTCAGACTGGTTTAAAGGTTCCAACATGACAGTGACTCAAAGCACACAGTGAAGCCAACACACTTTGTGAGTGTCCTTTAGTGGACCAGCCAGAGCCAGACTTGAATCAGATCAAACATCTCTAGAGAGATCAGAAAAAAGATTCCCATCCAGCCAGACTGAGCCTGAGGAGATGTTTCAGAGAAAAATGGCAGAAAATTCTCCTGTCCAGATGAGCAAATCTTGTTGCATCTAACACAAAGGCTGTAACTGCTACCATCTGAATTTAGCTTAATCAACTAGCCAACTTTTGCTAAATAAAAACACTGGCCACAGCTGGCAACTTTGATCAAACTAAGCTCTGTTGACAGTTCTTTTTTATTATTTATTTATTTTTTCATCAAACTCAGAGCAAAATATATACTGAGATGAACAATATATACTTAATAGTGTTGCTGCATAAGTTAAGAAAAACACAATATCCAAGAGTCAGACATCTATTCTGTATTCCCTGTTGAGAGGATGAACCTAGTCATCCAAGTAATGGAGAAGGTCTAGTGATCCAGTGCCAGGCAGACTGAGCTCCCACCAGGGCATCACAGACAGGGAGCTAAACAAATTGTAGAAAATCTCAGTGGCGCCATATGAAAATCCAAGATATACAGTATATATATATATAGTAGCATTCCAACAGCATTGAGTTCTCTGCCCTTGTCCACAAATGTCTTGTTCCAGTAGCCCATTTCTCATTAGAACATCCTGGTTCCCCAACATCTGACGCAAAACCTTGTTAATCCAGGCAACATTCAAGCCAGCTTGGCATCATTTTTATGTCTCTCGCTCATTATGTAACCAAGATTCCCCAGGATTTGAACCCTCAAACCCCCGATCGCCCATACCAAAGTCGTGATTTAACCACTCTTCCATCTCCCAGCTTGGAGCACTCAGTGCTGTGAACCCCAAACTGGAATAGTGGCTCCAACAGATCCATGAAAAACCTCTGAGATCTCTGTCCAGAAGAGCGCAGTCCTAGGAACAGCTAAGATACTGCGTAGAACCCTCAAGCTCCCACGCCTCTGGTAGAGGACCCGAGCTTGAAGTGAAAGTGGAACAAATAGGGCAAGATGGGAGTTTTTGTTTTTTTTGTTTTTATACATATATATATATATATGTGTGCATGTAAACCTGCCACCCCATTTATTTAAGGAAACTATACTTTTAAGCAAAATAAAAACTAGAAAGCATAGTTTCCTCAAATGATTGAGGTGGTCAAACATTAATCTATTGGCCTTCTGGCTCCACCATTGAGCTTGGTGGCCGATAAAATTGCTCCCTTCGCTCGTCAGGATATGTCAATCTGCGCCGCCTCAGACAACGAATTATCACTACATTAAGGTAAATATATTCTCTCCACATGTTTATCAGCAAAGATGTAATGTAAGACTTCATCCACTGTGAAAAACTTTCTCTAAACTTAGTTTCAGTTGATCCGAAACACACGCAAACATGTCCATGCAGCTAAACACCATCAGGTGCCGCAAGAGCGGCAGACATCTGTCTTAAAATTAATACTTCACACAGAGAGAACATATTTTACAGATTTCAGCTCATGTGGTCAATTGAACCCTGAAAGATGCCTGTAACATAATTGTTTTTTTATATTTGATAATTTATTGCAAATTTATTACGTTACAGGCATTTTTTTCTATTTTCAACTGATTTGTCCACTAGTTTACCAAGATCATCTTTAGCGAGGGAGGGGTGGCTTCCCCAAAACACAAACATTTTAGAAGGCCATGCTTCTCATAGATTAGCCCAGCCTGAAAGACATTCCTAAATATGCCCTTACCTCTGTTCTTAAACACAGTGTAACTCCTAACCACTTAAATATCTTACACCAATATTATTAAGGTTTACTTGCATTCCCTGTTCAATTCATGTCCAGAAAAACCCTCATCTCAAAAACTAAAAACATTCACTATTCAAGACCCTCAGCAATGGGGGACATCTACATACCGCTTGTTTATTTGCAAACAAACGTGGATAACCTTTGTTTAATATCTTTAATAAGAACAGCAATACATGGTTGTGCAGTTACACCGATAGTTGCATTGTTCTTTCATAACTGAAATGACCTAACCTTTATAGGCACAATTTTGAAAACAGAGTCCTCTTCTTTCAAATCACTTCACACAATCAGCACAATCACACTCTTAATTCCCAGAACACCACAGATCTTTTACAAAATCAAACACTTCTGTAAAAAATTATACACTAATTTATAAAACTAAATTTTTCCACTATATCAAACACATTGTTCATATATTCTGAATATTTTTATCACTATTTACACACTGATACGCTAAACCTTTTTCCTCACGGTTGATGTAAGTGAGGCATACAGAAAAAATACAATAAATTCACCAAGCACTGAACAAGACCAATGCTGCAGACTGATGAGAAGTTTGAGTTTTAATACATTTTGTGTAGTGGTTCATGGGATATTTTACTAACACGACAGACAAATGAACACATGCACACATAGACACACTCAAAAACATTATTGCCCTTTTGCCACTGGTGGCAAGCGATATTTACTATATCCAACACACAATGACTGTAGGGGAGAAAGAAACTAAAATAAGTTCTCTTCCAGGCTTCATCTTTTCACCAAACTAGATCTGGTCCTAAAATTTCATCAACATCACAGGATATATCGCAAAGCATCATGGGAAGAACTTTCTTGTGTTTTAAATCCATTCCTGCACAGGTACTTCTTTAATATAGTGCTTGTATCTGATTGGTGTGTTTTCAGTTTATCATGACGTTTTTACGCAGCTGGTAGATGTTTTTACCCAGTCGGTTCATACGCGTAGTCATTTAAAAGGTTGTGACATTATAATAATCTGTCTGTGCCTACAGTACAGTAGGTAAATGTAGTCAGTGTTTTGCAAAATTTTGCGTGTAATTTGCAACAAGTGTGAAGCACACGTTGTGCTTAGAGTTGTACAGATCTGGGTTGGTGTTTTGCTTCTTGAGTGTAAATCTTTAACTGTGGAACTTTTTATTTTGTTTTAGTGTGTGTGTTTAACAATCATAAAAAAGTTCAAACTGATTCTGAAAAGGACAACAGGAAGTGTGTAATGTGGGGTTTCTCACTGGTTCGCTGGTTTTCTCCAGAATCAATAAGCACTACATGTGGTTGTCTTCTCCTCCTCCTCCTTCTATCAAGTCTGTTACTATAGCAACCTAATGAAGACTAAGGAGGACATTTAAAAGTGTAAGGGCTGAAAATAACCACTGTGGGCAGCATGAATCTAACCAGCCAGCAAACAGCACCAATCGATGTGACAAGACTTCAAACACTGTCTGCATCTGGTTTGGTGTTCAGTTGAAGGGAATGAGCTCAGACACTTGTGGTCAGTTTGTGAGTTTCGACATGGCGGCAGAAAGGGGTCAGAGCCTGGAAAGGTTGGCTTCAGGCCAAGTCATACAAACTCCTTTATCCGCCTGAACATCTGCCTTATCCCACCGCCCCCTACTCCCTGTTTTCCAGTGCCAGAGCATTGTCAGGAAGTTTTGATTGGAGAGGTTTCTTTCTTTTGTTGAATCTAATGCATGTTGCTGCCTGGTTATAGATTAAGATTTATTGCAGCAGTGGGTTTTTGCTTTTTTTTTTCCACAGTAATCTGCTCATTGATTTCAATTTAGTGTGCTAAAGCAGAAAGTTTAGCTTGAGTGAATAATTACTATAAAATGGTTTGAAAATTTGCTTTTTTTAATTGGATATGAAAATAAAATGAAATGTTCCTCAGATAACAGTAGAATAAAGGTTTACCCAGTCATCAATAATTAATCATTATTTTCCATCTTTTTTACATTCCTCTTTCTGTCTTCTCCCCCTCTTTCTGTGGAAATTCAAGCTCAAGAATAACTAAGTATACTGATGTTTCTTTAAAAAAATGGTCCCCCTCTCTTATCCTGTGAAACGTTCTATCTCTTTCACTAATATTTGGTTTCTTTTCCCATTTACTCTAACAGGAAAATAATTAAAATATTTCTCTGAAGTCAGCCTCTGTTTTCAGCATTAAAGTCTTATTTCTTGGTTTCTTTTGAAAGTTTTCTGCATAGGTTTCTATTTATGTTTGGGCTGTTTTTCAGAACTAGGCTTTCAACCTCTCGATGTCTTGATGTTAAGGCACAAATCAATAAAATAAAAGATCACCACATCATCATTTAGCACTCTGTTATACAAAGTGCTTTAGAAAGTGCAAGAAATAATTCCAACTCAAGTTGCTCTTCCACTTAAAAAACATTTGAGCTCCAGTTTTTACATCTATAGGCAATCACAAACTACAAGCCCGTGCCTTTATAACTCTAATATGGTATGCTTTATGGTGTGTGTGATTTGTGGTAAATTTCTCTGATAGAGAGTAAAGCACAGACCAAACCCTCTGTCAGAGTCTGGGTAGATTGGAGCACAGCTGGAATCAAGAGTGTCTTGCTGAGGTCCTTCAATTTCAGCACTGAGGATAGATGGAGTCTAGTACGTCTGTACGTCACAGGGCCTGTGTCTGTGTCTGTGCACAGCCACAACAGAAGGCTGGTGAGTGGTTCCAGATGGGGCAGTGGTGTCCAATCCTGGTCTTCGAGGAACACTATCCTGCATGTTTTAGATGTTTCTTTGCTGTGACACACCTGATTTGATTACCAGGCTTCTGTAGAACTCAAAGACCTGGTGAAGAGCAGGGAAACAACTAAAACATGCAGGATAGTGGCCCTCCAGGATCAGGATTGGACAAAATATCTGAATGAGTGGACTAATAAAATGTTTTCAACATGTAGCAGTAATCCAACCTCACTGTAAGTCCAAACAAAAGTTTGTGTATTCACCATTTTGGATGTAACTGTTTACATTCTCCAGACTGCATGCACGCGTCGTTGAAAGCCCTGCAGCAGTGTTGCCAAATATGAGTTACTTACCATTTTTATAACACAGTTTTAAGGTCATGTCCCCCTCCTTTTCTGTGCACATGTTCACCAATCACAACACGCAACTAATGTTACAACCTTCCCCCCCTCTGAGAAAGCACACCTCACTCAGCACATATGATAGTCTAGCTCAAAATACAAAGCAACAGTATGATAGTTTGTCATTTCTTAATTGACAACCCTGCCTGGCAGATTCAATGAGCACAGCATTATTAATGTGAAGTTGTTGGGTTTTTTTCTTGTTGATTCTCTACAATAAAGATTGAAAAAACACTAACGTTTCCAGAGATCGTTCTCGTGTGTCAGAAAATTGACAGCATTGGAGGTGGCAATCACAACCATTTCTTCACCTTCCCTCCTTTTTGGATTATTTACACTTTAAACACCACATCTTTAAATCAGGACATAATCTTCTTAACATTATATCTGGTGTTTTCCTTTGAGTTTCCTTCTCTCCAGGATTCTGGTGGAGTTGGGTTATAAGCCATCTTTTACCCTCTGAAAGAGCTCCTGTATGTTTAAGTGCATGTTGCTCAGTGTTTTGTAAGGTAATTTTATGTAAG
>JAOXNZ010000054.1:26497529-26507917 GCA_028566095.1 Kryptolebias brasiliensis | reverse complement strand
GAGGAGCAACTAGCGGAGGAGCAACTAGCGGAGGAGCAACTAGCGGAGGAGCAACTAGCGGAGGAGCAACTAGCGGAGGAGCAACTAGCGGACATCGAACGAGAACCAGGAGGAGGAACGGATCTTCAGCAAAACAGACTGAGGAGGAACCAGGAGAACACAAGAGGTAAGTAACAATTATTCGACTAGAACTCAAGAACAACTTGGAGACCAGTACCACTGAGTGTAGGTTAACCCTCTGGCGTCTGCCTCAGGGAAGCTGTTCCTCTAAATACTGCTCCCTTAATTGCTACCGGCGAGCACCAGCTGGAGGCTGCACCTGCCAGTCACACCCTGAAGAGGGAGGTAGGAAAAACACTCACACACCCTCAATCCAACACACAACCCTGTGGATACAACACTACCTACTGTTTTTTTGCATAAATCTCCTTACATGGTGGAAGTTTTACTTTGTGGTCCCCTCAGTTAAGTCTTGATTTGACTTGAGCTGTTTGTTAGCTCTGACTACACCCTGTCACACCTTTTTTTTGTTTCTTTCAAAATCAGATTGCACTAGCTGACGAGTTGTGGGATGTGAACAAGGGTCTCTCTGCAGTTGTTTTTGTTTCCTGGGGTTAACAAAATTTTATCTTTATCCTTGTTTTTGAGGATATGTAGAGGGATATGTGACTCATTTATTGAGGCTTGGCTTAAAGTGCATTGCACCAAACTCCATACAGACTACTGAAATGCAGACAACCTAAAGGGCTATGTTATCAAACCTGTCATCAGCTTTATTTATTATTCTGCAAATATATTCTGCAAATATTAAAATAAAACAAGTCTTACTAAATTGTAAGCTAGTATGTAAAAATAATATAGAGAACTTGAGAACACAATCTCACTAAGACCAGCTACTTCCTGTTTGTGTTATCAAGAAAACACACACACACACTTCACTACTGATACTGTATGCCTTGTCAGTGACTGACTGTCTGTTGAGGTTGGGTGCATATTACCCACAACTTTGCATGCCAAAGTTTTAAATAAAGATCTCACAAGATCTGAGCATGTGTTAGGGATGAGTCTCAGCTACTGCCACACTAAATATTAGCTCAGTATTTGTAAAGATGACCAAGTTCTAGATATTTTTGTGTTTGTTTTAAGTTGATAGGCTGTGGCCATTTTATATGGTGTTTTCGCCTAAAGTAATTTAATTGTAAATGAACATCCAGCAATTATTTGGAGTTTTAATAAAGTCTGTCTTGGAATTCATGATATTTTTTTCTAACAGACAGACAAATGAACACACGCAATACAACACAGGTATTTACACAATCAACTGCCTTACATGGTGGTTGGTGGTAAAAATATTTTAGTGTGAAATTATCCACTAGTTTCTAACTATGTTGATGTCAGGTTAATTTTACTATGAAAGACTCTGACTATAATATTCAGTAAAAAAATGGTGGTGCAGCACAGCAGCTTAGTGGTTAGTTCTGTTGCCTCACTGAAAAAAAGTCTTGGCTTTTAGCCCAGCTGGGATCTTTCCGTGTGCCGTTTACATGTTCTCCTCATGTGTGCCTGGTCTTTCTCCAGCTACACCAGTTTCTCAATTCAAAAACGTGTTGGATTTGTAATGGTTTGTTTGTGTGTTGGCCTCGTGATTGACTGACAACTTGTCCAAAGTCTACCCTACCTCTTGCCCATTATATGCTGGAGATAGACACCAGATCTCCTCAAAACCCTGAACAATAATGAGAAGGTTTAGAAAATAGATGAATGTATAACATTACAATTTGAAGTAAGTTTAGCCCAAAAGTTGCAGATTTTTATGAGGGCTCAAGAAACGGTAATTTTAATAATAAAAATATACAAAACAAAAGGCTGGTGTGGCAGCAAAATTACAAAAAACACAATAATAAAAGACACATGGGGAAGAATTCAACAGAGTATAGAACAATGGCAGACTGCAGAAGTAAGAGACTAAATAGGCAGGGGCTGACGAGGTGAGTTGCGACAGCTAGCTTGATGAAAACAGGGAACAGGTGTAAGTGGGCGGGGCAGCACTAAGCAGCAGAAACTGACTGAGAAAAGGTACTGAGGGAAACACAGGGAGGCACTGGAAACAAACAAAGAAAATATAGAAATGAAACATCAGAAGTAATAATAATGCAAAATAAACCACAAAACAGCAAAAATAATCACTGAAGCACACAGATCATAGCAGGTAAAAAAAACGATTGTCTACCCCTTGAGATGCTTTATGACATTCATGTCAAGCTAATTATATAATTTTACTAAGGTTAGTACCTCACTGCAGCTGTTGGAGACTAGTTGAAAACTCAAACTTTACTCAGTATTGTGAGAAATTCAGCAAATTTTCATTTACAGTCTCACTGAATTTTCAGTGTTTGTGACCAGTGAGTGAAGTGCTGACTTTTAAAAATCACAACCTATTTTTGCCTGCACACCTTGCAAAACTGTACTCTAGGCTGTGCACATTATTTCGTTGCCCACTTAAACCCACATTGCAATGACCTCAACCTCTTTGTACCCATCTTAGCAGCCACCCTCGCACTTCTAATTTAATTTATTGGAGTACACTTTAGAAAAGAGAGTAGGCAGATTTGGAGCAGTTTTTTAATAACCATCATTTATTATTGGTGTGGTCTTTTAGAACTGGACATTCAAGGCTGCAGCCTTGGATGTTTTCTGTCATAAGGAAAGATCCTGTGCAAGTGTCTAAATACAATTCTAACACTAATATGTATGAAAACTAAATTGAAGAGGGTTCAAGATGGGTTGAAAAGCTTGTGATAGGCCTGCACATTATATCACAAATATGTCATCATCATCACAAAATCAGTGAGCACAATATCAATAACGCAAAAGATTGCTTGGACTGCAAAAGCCATAGACCATTTAATTTCAGGTACCATGCATTCATTTCTTGGTTTGTGACTCTCACTGGCCTTGATGCCCACACATTGGTTAGATGATGGTGATGACAGAGGAGAAAGTGATAAGAGAAGAAAATTGGGTTTAACGCAATTGATACCGTTAGCACAATATCAGACATCACAAGTTTTTCTAATATCATGTAGCCTTAGCCCGCGACAACTGTCTTTTTTGAGAGAAAATATGTTGCACAAATTTTTGAACATGTTCAAAATTCAAGCCTCTGCAACTTATGCAAAGAAATTGAGAACAATCTGACAATATTCTGATAAAATTTTGAGACTCCCTCTCAAATGCTGTTCACAAACTAGTCACCAAAAGTTGAAGGCCATTAAAATACTACCTAAGTGGGCAATCTTTCAATGAGAGGATAAGTGAACTCTCACCTTTGTGATCACTGTTTTTTTTTTTCTACTGAAAGTAATACAGTTTCTCTTTCATAGCTCAAAATCTTCAGGCTAATTCAGCGTTGTTATGATGATTTTGATTGAAAAAGATTTCTCATGGAACAGGAACATGTAAATCCACTGAAAACGATGAACATGGGGATTGCAAGTTTTTATGTGGTTCATAAAGATGTATATGGCAAACAGTAATACTTTGTACAGTTCCTGGAAGTGTGTAAAGAAATTATTCCTCAACAGTTTCTGCATCTGAATGATGCTGTTTAAACAGCTCATTTTACAAATCATTTGACTGTACCATGTCTCGCTTTCTGTGCATCTAAATCTAGTTTATTGTGTGTGCAAAGATTTTATTGGGTTATTAAACCCATGTCAGGCATATGGTGCTGTGTTTACCCAGAGTACACAGATCTGCTTGCTATGGAAAGTTCCATTACTTTTTTTTATAGGGAGTCATTTTAGCCTCAGTGAAGGTTAAAAGGCGTTGCGTTCTTTTTTGGTTCATTCCAAGCAAAACCACCGTAAGACACAACAGCTAGGGATTTTCTCAATTACTCAAATGATCCAGGCATCAAAATCAGGATGACACAAAACAACAAAAGAAGTATTTATTTATTTTAATCCAATTGAACACAGTAAAACATACAGAACTGACGTGAATTTGATCTCTTTAAAGACACTTTGGTCATTTCCAGAACATTTTCATTAGAAAACCTCCCTTAAGCAAAACTTCAAGTTATGACTGTTCAACATAAATTATAAAATTTCCAGTAAAAAGCTGCGGGTTGTACCTATGATAATGCTGAGCCTGAGAGTATTAGTAGTAATGAATGTTGGCTTTCTGAGTGGGCTCTCTAACATAGTCAGTTTATTAAATAAAAGACCTAGCATTCCTTGAAGAAGCATTCATACCAGGGTTTTGAAAAAAGATCATTTTATGCTGATAAATGACGAAGTTGTAGAAAATAATGTTCTGCTCTATCTCATGCCATGTCACAAGATACTAAACTCAGATTATGTGTTGGGGATAACTCTGAGCTTAATATCTGGGAAGTTATAGTCACTTTTGTGTTAGATAATGTTGATTAGCTGCGGCAGCCGTCTTCAATTGGTTTTATTCCAAAAGTTTTATCAGTCGTAGATGTACATTCAGTGATTACTTTTGGGCAAAAACATTGTCTTCCGCTTTTTGTGGCAGGCGATAAAAAGTCATGCTTGTTTTTAAGTGAATAGAAATTATTTTCCTTTTGTCTAACCTGAGACGCAGGTTAATCATATTTGTGAAACTAATGAGCTATACATTTGCATGTGTGTGGTGTCTACTGTAAATTCTTCTTTAATCCTGTCTCCTTTCTGTCTCCCAGTTGTGAGCTGAGTGACTGACAGGACAAACAGACATGGGGAAGCAGAACAGTAAGCTGCGCCCTGAGGTGATGCAGGACCTGCTGGAGAGCACCGACTTCACCGAGCATGAGATCCAGGAGTGGTACAAGGGCTTCCTGAGGGACTGCCCCAGTGGCAACCTCTCTATGGAGGAGTTCAAGAAAATCTATGGCAACTTCTTTCCATATGGAGATGCTTCAAAGTTTGCTGAACACGTCTTTCGCACTTTTGACGCCAATGGCGACGGGACGATAGATTTTCGGGAGTTTATCATCGCTTTAAGTGTGACGTCACGCGGCAAGCTGGAGCAGAAGCTGAAATGGGCCTTTAGTATGTACGACCTGGACGGGAATGGGTACATCAGTAAAGCTGAAATGCTGGAGATTGTACAGGTGAGTGCCTCAGCATATTGAGAAGTTCCTATGTTTTAAAATAGAAAAGCCTAGCAGAAAGAATGTTTTTGACATATCGGCTTCTTAGGTGTTCTCTACATTTTGCTCAGGTGACACGCGAACACACACAGTACCTGTAACATTAGCCAGGGCAGTGATAGTTAAATACTGCTAACTAACAGTGCTGCCACTGTACCCATAGAACAGTCTTTACGAGAGCTGGAAAGCCTGCCCTGTTATTTTAAGAACAACAGGATACAGCGCTGCCTCAGGGAGAGAGGAAGTCCTTAAAGACATGGAGCTGGATGTGGCTCCTCCTAACACATGACTTCTGGGAGATAAGTCATTCAAGACCTCATTTAGAGCCAGCATGGAAATGTTACTCAGCTTTAAAGCCCTATTTGGATTATTTAGACATGTTACTTACCCTGGCAATGAAAGAAGTTTTGGAAACAGCCAAACATTTATGAGCTTCACTCTTTAAATGTGGCTTTCTGTCTTACTAAAAAAGAGTTTTAATAGGTTTTATCTGCTTCACAGAGATCAACAAATCAGAAATCCAGCTATGCCACAACCATGTCAGGAGCTTTTTATACTTTATATGATTGTACTTTTTATGAGGGGTGGGAAATAAGAGCAGATGGAAGGTGTTACAATATTTTGCATATTTACAGATCTTAAAATATTACATGTGGAGAATGTGGAATTACACTTTAAGGTATCCTCAGTTTTACAGACATTGAGCTAATATTTGATGTGCTAGTGGCTGAGCATCATTCCCAACACATAGTGTACTTTGATCACTCCACATTGTGCAATACTTTTACTTAAACCAGTGACAATAACTATTGACATCAACCCCGTCTGTCTGTTAGCCAAATATCTTATGAATCAATGGACAGATTCTAATGAAATGCTCAGAAAGTAATCATTGAATGAACATCTATCACTGATTAACTTTTGGTGTTGCCCCAGTTTACCATGGCCACCACAGATAATCAATATTAGCCATTCTAAAAATGACTATAACTTAGTCAATCTTACAGATACTGAGCTAAAATCTGGTGTGGTAGTAGCAAAGGGTCATGTCCAACACATACTCAAAGAGTTATGTATAACACAACATCTCTGCTTAAAACTTCATCATTAACTATTAGAGCCAACGCTATCGATCTCTTAAGCCAGTGAATGGATTTTAGTAAAACTCTCAGAAAGTAATCACTGCGTCTACCTGTACAACTCACTAACATTTGGACTCAACCCGATTCAAGATGACCGCCACAGCTTTTTATCATTAATCAACACAAAAATGACTGTAACTCAGTCAGTTTTACATATCTTGAGTTAAACATCTCGCAAGATCTCACAATGTCACATGAGGTAGCACATAAGGTTATTTACACAGTTTGACCAAACTGGCTATAACGCCATCCCTTCTCAGCATAAGAAGATCTTAGTTTAAAACTCTGCCATGAAAGGCGGTGGGCAGTATGCATTCCTCCAAAGAATGCTAGGCCTTTGTGTCTGTCAGCTGTTTGGAAAGGACAATAGAGAACAGAATCTGAGCGTTTGCTGACAGGAATGACGAGAGGTGCTGCATAGACTGAGAGATGTATGGCTAACTGGCAGGAGTCTCACGTTGTCTGCAGTAGAAAGAGTTTCTAAGCATTAACACTTTATATAAAGGTTACTTGAAGTTGTTTGATGAAAGATCCTGTGTAGTTCAGGTAGATGGTAGAGATAAGTGCTTATTCTCTGTGGGTGTGCAACAAGAGGTTATTTTCATATTTCATGCTATAATTAAGGGTGCCAATGTTTGAGCATAAGCATTAATTAATGTTTTGTATGTATTTACTGTATTACTTCACTTACTAATGAACAACAACATATGCCCCATACTTGACCCACAGCTAAGGAGAACTAGAAAGGGAAGGGGATGAAACTTCTGGTTTGTACCCAGAAAGCACGTTTTATGTGATTGATTCCTGTTTTTGGTGTTACAGCACCACATACAGGCCTGGCATAGTTCCTACAACATTTGAGATCATTTTTTATGTTTCCGCGTAGATGAAGACATTTCTGGAATCAGTGCCATGTTTACAGGAATATTTTTAGAAATGTCAAAAAACAAGATTGTTTTGGAAAGCCTGTGTTTCTGTGTGGACAAGGCCTAAGAGTGCTGTCAGGGAGTGAGAGACACAGGTGTGTGGTTACCATGGTGACTCAAGTATGCAGCTGGCAGCAGTTTTAGCATTTTTATGACTTTGGTTCTCTTTACACTTCTTATGCAGTTTATAAACCAAAGTGTACAATTTGTCAGCTTAGATCATTACAAACTATAGAAGAAAGTTGATGCAGGCAGTATTGACATTTTTTTAATTTCTTCAGAAATGTTCTAGTTTTATCTGTTGTTGTTCAGACAGTAATAAATTACAGCTTTAAAGTTATTTCAGCCAATACTTGTATAAGTGTTTCAAAAATACTAATAATAGTTTCAATATAACCTAAATGACTGGATAGATGTGTCTGAAAACTTTAGACCCGCAAGTCAACTTCTCTTATTAATGTTCAACATTGCTGCAGCCAGGGACAGGAGCGTAATGCTTCACGTGCACCTACCTATCTTAGCTTCAAGGCTGGATTTCTCTGTGCATCTCTACGCTGCTGTGACTCAGTCCTCAACCTGTCACTTCCTTCTGTAGCCTGACGACAGAAACCCTCTGCCTACGTTCCATTAAAATCTGAAACTCTTTGCATTGACAAAGGAACAGAAAGCAATGAGTCAGGCAATCATGTCTGGCTGTTTGCAGGTCTCATTTATCAAAGATAAGCAGAAAGAATTGGTTTACTGTGAGTGCATGTATTTGGCAGTTGCTAATTATGTAGCTGCAATTTGCTGAGAAATGTTTTCTTCCTTCCTGTAGTTGTTAACTCAGATGGAATGGAGTTTATGTTTACTAATTAGCCAGACATCACCACTCCTTACTGCCAAAGTGGAGCTTTAGAAAGAGCCCGAGAATATTCCAGATCTCCTCTCTTTCACTCTCACACACACAAGCAAACTATATTTATATATTCTTGTCTCTGTCCATCTCCCCACTGCATTTGGCTGGTTGGTTCTTCTGGTTCAAAGCCACCCGCCTCTGCAGAAAGAAAGAAGGCTCAAGAGAAAAATTTTCCTGCTGACTTTTGAAAGTAACTTCAGGAGTTGAAATTAAGCCAGAGTCAACACGCTCCATGTGATTACATTATCTGCTCGTTGGAGTATAAGAAGGCAGATTTGACAGCTGGTTCTCATAAAGCTAAATCCGTCCACCTTCTGCCTACTATCTGTGTCCAGGTCAGGATGATGGCAGGCTAGCACATCCTTCCTCTGACCTCACCTCATCACCACAATATGATCACTAACTCTTCCTTTAGTGCCATCAAAATTATAGTGCTTTGTATTATTTCTGATTCCACTGAGGTTTTATTTAGCTTTACAAAGTTGTAGTACCCATAAAGACAATTTTTTATTGTCTTACGGTCACATACAATGTGGGAATAAACCTGGTGCTAGAAATGTATCATGCTTATGTTCTTGGAGAAATTACTTTACTTTGCAAAGTCTGAGAAATAGAAATCCAGATTTTACCTTTCATTGTTCTTACTTCAAAAAGTCAAGTCAGATTTATTTAAATAGCACTTTTCAGCAACAAGGTGGTTCGAAGTGCTTCACATAAAAACACAAAAATACAAAGTCATAAAACACACAGATTAGAAAAATAACAGGCTGGAGATAGAATGATTTATTCAGATTAGCTTCATAGAGATGTAGTAGAGTGCTGTATGAATGTGTGTGTGGATGAATGAGGGAACAGACTGTGTTGTAAAGCGCTTTGAGTGGCCTGATTGGCTAGAGAGGTGCTATATAAGTACAGTCCAATTACTTCTGATCTGTTTCTGTATCAGTGTGTGTTATAGGTATTAAAAACAAATTCATGCGCATTTCAGTATTTTTGTTAGAATGTGTAAATGAAGAAAAAATGTATAAACAGAAAAATCATATCAGTTTAAAAAACATTCGGAGTGGTGTAGACAGGACCTGGTTACTTCTTGTCAGGGATGTTGTGATTGCCTGCTGCCAACACTCTGCAGTGCTTCACCCAAAGGACCCTGTCATTTCTCCCACTGCTGCCTTTATGCTTTCCATTGACTTATGCCTCCATTTGCCAGTGACTGCCTCACTTCAGCTAGTTAATGTTCTCTCCTGCAGAGAGTGTGTAAACGCTGGTGATGCTCATAATTAGCCTTGCTGTGGGAGTAATTGAACAGGACAGATCACAGCCAGCCTGGCTCATCTTCAGACAATAGGCAAAATGGGAACACACAGAAAGATGAAACTACCTCATCCACTTTTCAACACTTGATATCCAGTGCCTGTCTGGCTTTTATCTGAAACACAGTCCAGGATGTTTATGGTCCTGACAGGCAGGGGAAGTGATCGAGCACTCATACGGGTGATTTGGTGAGACTAAGGAAATTGGTGAAGTAGCCGGACGGGTCACTGCTCAGACTCTTAAAGTCACTAATGTGAAGCACATTTGTCTTTAGTGTGAAGGTAAGGCAGGAAACTGAGGGTGAGCTACAGGGAAATTTAAACTGTTGATGGAAAATTACAAGTGGATGATCTCCGTCCTTTTTTGTCTTTGTATCTTTTAAACACCATTTTTCTCAAAATTATTTAGGGGAAAGACATTAACCAAGAGATTCATGATGGTGTTTTTGCTCTCCCTCACATCCTTAAAGAGGCTACAAATTTGTCCAAACCTGTTAGTTACTATCTGTTTGACTTGTTTTCTTTAGTTTTTTTCTTCCCCCTTGGATATGATTCAAACTGTTTCTGGCTTCACAGGAAACTGAGCTCTTGAAGTTTCCTGCTGAAAAGCCTTGAAATATCCATCTTTAAGCTGTCTGCAATATTCAAGTTTGAGAATAGATGCTAGACATTAATGAAGTCTGTCCAAATTCTAAAATCACATGTGGCAATTACAGACGAATACAAAAAAGGAGAAGACTGGAAGAAAATAAATATAGGTAAATACAGTTTAAATATAAATATATGTAAATAAATATATATTCAAATTCACTTCAATTGAATTCAGTTCAATTCAAAAATACTTTATTAATCCCAAAGGGAAATTAAATGTTGCTGTAGCTCATAATCCTGGTTTGGTTAAAGAGTTGTTATAGATGCTGATGTCTGTGGGCAGGAAGGATCTCTTGTAGC
>JAOXNZ010000054.1:26431253-26444788 GCA_028566095.1 Kryptolebias brasiliensis | reverse complement strand
ACTCATGATTCAAGATTTTTGTTGTTAAACATATAGTTTTTGTACAACTGTTTGAGGCCCATATTTGTAGTTTTCTTCCTACTTTAATTTATGAGGGTTTTAAAGTGTAATTAACTTTTTACTTTCCCGCTTGCCTGTTTTATATCTGTAGAATTTTTAATATAAACCACTAAACACAAGTGAACACCAAACAATCTTTCAGGATTATTGTCACCATGAGAGTTATACAGGCAGCATCTCCTTAAGACTGTTTAAAAAAAACAAAAAAAAAAACAAGGAAATTCAGTATTTGGACCGAATAATCAGGAAAGTCGACCCAGAATTTGTGTTAGAGGAGCTCTGAGGTGGGTGGAGTTTCACTCAAACTGCTGCATTTGTAGGTTAGTCAGGAATAAAAATACCACAATAAATGTATGATAAACTTCTGTAAATGGTATTGCTGCGTGACGAACAGACTGTGTTGTGATGAGAGCGGGGCATCCGAGGTGTTTATATTAGATATCTGTGGTCAGAGAATGTCACTTAGATAAATGAGGCCATCTGATGAAAAGCAGTTCAAACTAATAATAATAATAATATCTTAGAATAAGAGCAAAGCCAGCCTGGGTGAGAAATTCCTCTGACGTCAGACATCATGAAGTAACTCTGCTTCCACCTGATTGGTTAATCAAGTCAGAGGAGACAAATAGAAACACGGGGTTTCTACTTCAGTCTGTTACCATGGCAATAGTCTGAGTCTTTCTGAAATCAAAAACCCAGTTTCCCTTCATTTTGAGTTAACTAACTCATGGTTTTCATTAAAAACTCCTCTGTATTGTTTCAACACTTAAAATGGATTTTCAACAACATACTTTAAAAATAAAATAAAAATTGTGACCCCCGTCTGTTCTGTAGTTTAATTTGTCCTTAGTGTTTTCTTCTTTTTTTTTTTTTTTCTCTTAGTCTTTGCTTTTTTTTTTCTTGTTTCCTTCTATTTCTTTTCTTAGTTTTAGTGTTTGCAGAAAGAGCTTCTTGACTCCACAGATTAAAAGCACAAAGCAACCAAAATGTCTCGGATTCCAGCTTATTTTCTAATTTCTTTTGTGACTTGTTTTGTCCTTTCTCAGACACAAATGCCTGACCCAAAGACCTTCAAGCAGCACTTTGAAAGCAAGCATCCAAAGTCCCCAATGCCCCCAGAGCTGGAAGGCGTGGAAGCATAAATATTCACCCCACCCCTCTCTGGAGGACCACAGCAGCTGATTCAGGACAGGCTACATCTACATTAAGAGTTTCAGAGGAAAATCTCCTTTCGGCTGCGCTGATCATTTCTCCAGCTGATCAAATAATTGCTGTTTGAGTGTTTTCATGCAGAAATGGTGCTTACCCACTTACCTCTTTAGATTTTTGCTTGTTTTTTTTTTGTTTTTTTTGGCCTCAACTGCCGTAGTGTTACCCAAGTTCATCACTGAAAGTTTTCCCTTTTTTCTGGCTTGCACCAAAAACAGTTAGTCACGTTTTCGATTGTTAGAGATCTTTGCGGTACGTTTTAAAACGCTCGCCTCACCAGAGCAGCTTGTCTGTGTGCTCCGCAGCTGCTACACCATCTCAGGTCTCCTGCTGTGGCAGATACGAGCTGAGAGAGTGTCGGGTTTGAACTGACTTTGTCAATCGTTGGAAATCACCCGCATCCCAATCCAGCAGAGATTATGTTTTCGTGCACCAGGTTTGGGCTCTTAATGATGATTTACTCCAAATATTTGGTTAAACATTTTGAGAGAGAGGCAGATGTAAAATTAATTTCTCCTGGGCTGCACTGATTATTTTTCCTACCTAGTAAATTTTCAAGAAAGGTGTATTTTTTTGTTGTTAATGATATGAAGAATATGTTAAACACACTAAGCTTCATGGGTGCTGAAATTGTTCTTTTACATCCATTCCTCGTGTTTTCTTCAATTCTGTTACTTCAGGTCCTGTGGACCAGAGAGGACAGTGAACATGATCTTCACATTCTGCCTGTTAGTGCTCTCTTTAGTTGAAGGTATTAGTTTGAAGAGGATGCAGTCAATAATACGGTTCAGTGACTCCAGTTTCCATAGTTTGTCATAAAACACACTGTGGTCCAACCGTAGTTTATAACTCAGATCATCACTGACCTCTGACATGTGTAAAGTGCAGTCTCTTTGTTGTTACTGAGTCATATTTTGCACAAAAGTATCACTGCATTGAAAGTCTAAGCTGCATGGAAGTCAGCTCTGGTACTTATTTTCATATTAACTTCCTGTCACAGCACATCCACAAATTTCATTTACAGAAAGGAACTGTTTTCAGTTCTGGTGTTGAAGCTCTGACATATCACTGTGCTAAAGTATCAGCTGACAGCCAGCCATGTTTTTACTTTTGTAATAATTATATCTTTATCAGCATAATGTAATGTATAATCCTTTTAATAAATGTCTTTTATATCAAAACGGATTGTTTTTATTAAGCTACATCTTGGGATGTGTAAGCAACAATGTCCCACCTACTATCTGAGTGACTGGAGAGTCAAAGTGGGGAATCTGTTATGAACATGATATAGGTTACATGTCTGGTTTACAAACAGTGAGGGAGAAATCTAAATAATCCAATTTTTTGGTCCTTCATAGGCTTCTTGAGAGACCAAATAGTGAAAAAACTTCATTCACGCAGTTGGTAATTTTATAATCAAGAAATTTAATTTTATCAAAGATGTGAATAAAAGGTTATCCAAATTTTTATTTAGGTAATAATTAAAGACATAGCACTCCTTAAGGGAGTGCTTATGTCCTGTTGCCTTAATGCCAGAGTTTTAAACTCAGGCCATCTTATGCTGAGGGAAGAGTTGTACTGATAGTGGTCAAACCTCAAATATAATGTTACGTGCTATCTCATGCGATTACGAAAAATTTCACGCCGAGAGTATATGTTGTGAATGACTCTCAGCTACTACCACATCAAATTTTAGCTCAACACCTGTAAAACTGACAGAGTTCTTGCTATTTTTGTGTGTTCCTGGGATCATTAGTTATGGTGGACATCTTGAATGGGGTGGACTCCAAATGTTTATCAGTTCTAGACGTACATCTAAAGACTACTTTATGAAAGTATCAATAAAATCCATCCAGTGGTTCATAAGAGTTTTTGGTAACAGACGAGATTTGACTCCAACAGTTGAAGCTTAAGCTTTTGCACAATCAGTAGCACTTGGAATATGTTATGATTGATTGTCAGCTACTACCACACCAACTTGTAGCTCAGTTTGTTTAAAAATGGCTGAGTTTTAGCCATTTTTATGTGGCTGAAGGTGATTAGCTGTGGCAGCCATCTTGAATTGGGTTGACTCCAAAAGTTGATCAGTTGTAGATGTTTGTTCATTGATTATTTCCTGAAAGTTTCATTAAAATCCACCAAGTGGTTCATGAGATATTTTACTAACAGATAGATTTGACTGTGACTTGGTAGTGGAAAAATTTAAAAATAAAGATCTTGTGCAATCTGCTGGAGCTCAGAAAGTGTGTTACTCCCACCACACCCACTTTTGGCTCAATATCTGTAAAAGTGTCTGAGTTACAGCCATGTGTGGTTTTTGAGCTCAGTTGGCTGTGGCAGCCATCTTGTTGGGTTGACAGTCAACCCCCTGAGTCGTCAGGTTGCTGAGGGCCTGTTTCAAAAGGCAGCCGTTTCACTTAAAACTGATGCAAAGTATTGAAGCTAAAATCTTTGAGTGTTTATTATTTGTAGTTCATGATGTTCTGCTTTGTTGGTATGTTTTACTGCGTTAAAGCAGACAGCTTGTGCTCCGCTCTCATGAATAACCTGTCACACTCTTTACTGGAGAAGAAACCCAGAGCTCATTCACTAACTGTGTAAACAGTGGGGTCAGAACAACTGGGCCAACAGGTTTCGTGAACATGCCTTTACACGGGTTTGGTTCATGCTCAACACAAATGCTACCAGTTATGCAATCACCCTCCCTAAAAAGATATTCAGAGTTAGGAAAAGAGCTGAAGGGTTGATACAGATTAGACTGTTTTATGAATTCATTTAGAGTGTGAATGCTGATTCACACGGTTGTTTTCCTGATTCTTTTCAGTCTGTTTTTGCAATCTAACTACTTTTACCGTTCATATTTCAAGACGTTCATCTCATTCAGGAGATGGCTGTTATGCCTTCTGGTTTTTGTAGCATTTAGAATTTTCAGAACAAGTTTTTTGCCCAAATATTTCTTTGGTTCTTTCAAAAACATTGTTCTTTTTCTAATCTGGTTCAGCATACTTACTCTACTTTTGTCTTCTTATGTGGCCTTTTAGTAACCATTCTGCTACTTTGAGCTACATTTTTGCTACTTTTGCCAATTTTAGCGTCTAGCTAGCTTTTTGATACTTTTTGCAACATTTAGCTTTTAGCTACCATTTTGCTCATTTAAACTTAGAGCCAGCTTTTTGCTACATTTAGAAAACTTTTGGTACTTTAGCATTTTCTTAGCCTTTTGCTACTTTTAACTAACATTTAGCTACTTTTAGACAGCACGTTGCTACTTTTAGCTAGTTGTTTGCTTTTTAGCTTTTAGCTCCTGTTTTGTTACTTTTAGCTTATAGCTAGCTATTTACTATATTTAACGTTTAGCTAGTGTTTTGCTACTTTTAGCTTTTCCCAACAAATGAGTTGTGAATTTTCCTGTTTTGGGAGGATCTCTGGGTGATGAGTCTAATCAGAAATGAGTCACTTTTCCAGAGCTCAGAAATATCAGCCTCCCTTTGTTTCAGGATCTAAAGTCTCCCGTGAACATTTTAATGAAACGCTCAGAAAGGAATTATTGGATGTACGTCCTACAGCTGATTAACTTTCTGAGTCAACCCAGTTGAACTTGGCCACCACAGCCAACCAACAAAATGGCTACAACTCAGTCAGTTTTACAGATATTGAGTTGATGTTTGATGTGGTAGTAGCTGAGAATCACAACACATATTTGAAGAGCTAACAGATCGTGCAAGAGTTCGAAATATTAACACGAGATGGTGTCACTTTCAAGGTTTGACCAAAACGGCTGTAACTTTCTTCTCAGCACAAGATGATTTGAGTTTAAAACTGACATGAAAGGCAGCAGGCGATATGTATTCCTTCAAGAAACACTGAAATCTACTGCAGACAGAGCCTTAGCTTGCCACTGCATGAAGGCTTGCAGAGACTGAACTATTGTTCTGACATACAGAAGCTTGGAGGCGATGTGTGTCTTTGAGCATGTGCATTCAAGTAGCTGGACTAAGGGAAAACTCACCTAACCGGTTTTTATACTTTACCTCTTTTTTTCCCCTCCTCTGCTGTTAGAATACTTCCTACTAAAAAAAAAAAAAAGCATGTTTTATTTTCTCGTTTAACTCCTTTGCCAGCCCACTACAACCAACGTTATCTGATCTGCCTTTGAAATAGGTTACAAGCTTGAAATCTTTGCCTAAGGGGAAACCATGTGACAAGGCAAAAATAGCTTCACTTTCTCCCACTGGAAACCAACCAGAGTGCAAAAATAGTAGTTTCTATTAGGCTAGATAGATATAGCCTACTGTAGCTGTGTCTTGTGTTCTAGTTTACAGTGCCCTCTGCATCTCAGTGTAATAGCTACTCCAACGTCAATGTCAGCAAGATACTGTTAGAGACTAATTACACTTCTACATGATGGGCTTGGTTCGGTAATGGCTTAAAACGTACAGTAATTGGTGCTACAGTTCCCACATCATTGGTGAGATTTGGGGGTTTAAAAAATATCTCAGCTGGCTTCTATATCTACTTACAGAACTGATTTAAAATAAGACCAGCATCAGCAGAACTGAGGCTTCATTATCAAATATAAATTGGAAAAAATAAATAAATCAGGATAATGACAAAAGACTGGTATTAAGCCGTTTGTCACACAAAGGAAGTATCGTCGAAGTAAACTACACTTCCCACAGTGCCTTGCGTTTCGGTTGCCGTGGTAACGTTTGACGTCAGTCCTCCTTTACTCCAGCGCTGCTCCGGCCGTTTGTTGGACCGGTGTGATTGGGAGGAAACGCCGTTCACTGCATTCATTCGAACGGGCAGAGAGATTCAGCTGTACATTGGTACGCCGACATCTGCCAGCACTCAGGTAGGAAAATGTTTTTTTGTTTTTTTTAAAGGCTTCGCTTTTGTTAGTGAGCGTAATTTATCTGATTTACCGTAAAAAAAAAATAGCTCAGGATAAAAGAACCTCCCTGTCCACGGTTGCCAGCAGGGCTGCGTGTAGCGGCGACGCTCACCAAACTACAGAACAATGGCCAGCTTAGCTAATGTTACAGTTCGGGATGTGTCTAATTCCTGGTTTCTAAATGAAACGCTAAACGGGGAAGGGAAGGTGTGTCAGGGTGTGTAGAGTGGGTTAAAGCTCATATTCTCCGAGTGACAAGCTCTAAAGCTGTTAATTTCAAGTAAAAGCTAGATATTAGTTGGTGGCACTTTAGTTTGAAGGAAATGTGGTTGTCTGGTGAAGAAGAATAAAAAAAAAATATCGTTCATATTATTGTATTTTACATATTCTGAGTATACACATTTTATCATAATGCTTCACACAGGCACAATAACATTTGTGACACGATAGTTTACAAGTTTTCTGGCCACCTATAATTTGACTGACTGAGCATTTAAAGAAAAAAGAGAACAGCTTGCCAAAACGTACTTTTATTTCAAAGGCGTCGCAATACATAATAAACACCTATTTGGGATTTTTCTTTTTTTAAATCACACGGTATGAGTAGAAAGTAACATCCCCGTTACTTCGCTTGCAATGGTTTCATAACTTTGGAGGCTTCTGTTTCAGGAAGTAGTTGGCGCCACAGTCTGGAAACTGATCACGAGGGCGCTCGGTATGTAGCAGATGCTTTAAACCGTGTTGGAGGACCGTGGTCCGGAGCAGAAACGTGCTCGGGAGCCCAGGGTTAGCACTTCGCTGGTAATATGTCAGGAAAACCCCGGACTTGGTGAAGGTTTTTGCTCCGTTCGAGCTTCAGTTTCCGGTTGTTAGACAGAAGCCACAGGTACGGGGATGGGTGTGGTGAGTGAGAGAGCTGCAGGCGTCAAGGCCAGGCAACGTTTTTCCCCCGCCGTACTTCAGTAAATGGTTACTTTCTGTGTAAAAAAACAAACAAAACAACCCTAAAAACAATAAGAATGTGCTTTTATTTAGGTTATCAAAGCGTCGCACTCCCCCTGCCTTGATTCGTGTTCGCCACAAGTATGCAGCAGGTCTCCTGTTCGTGTTTAAACAGTTCCAGTTGTGAGGTATTTAACACCTGCCCCTCCCTTTAACAGGAACATGACCGCTCAAAAACACCTTCCTGATGCATGTTGGACCTCACTGTGGGGAAAAGAACCATTACAGGGACGGCTGGCACAAACAATTTGCAGCTGATTTCATTTTTAAGAGTTGCTCTTTTTTTCTGTATTTCTGATCTTTGGATATATATAAACTGTGGACCTGATAAAACCATTAATCTCATGAGAATTCCCTTCGTTTGTCTGTCTGTTAGGAAAATGTCTCACGAACCAGTGGCTGAATTGTAACGAAGCACTCAGGAAGTAATCCTTGGATGTATGCTTTGGAGTTGGCCCCGTTCAAGATAGCCGCCACAGCTAAGCGACCCTTGCAGTCGTGGAAATGGCTATAAGCCAGCTGATTTTACAGATGTGGATGTAAAACTTGGTGTGGTGGTAGCTGAGAGTCATTCGCAACACATACTCTGAGCGCCAACTCCTTGCACGAGATCTGTTGGGAAAACTTTGCTGTTAACTGTTGGAGTCAGCTTTGTCTGTTAGCAAAACTCCCAGAAAGTAATTATTGGGTGTGTACCTACAACTGATTAACCTTGTAAGTCAGACCAATTGAAGATGGACGCCACAGCCAACTGACCTTAGGAAGCACAAAAATGGCTGCAACTCAGTCAGTTTAACAGATAATGGGGTAAAGTTTGGTGTGGTAGTAGCTGAGCATCATCTCCAACACTCATTCCAGCAGCACACACATTGCTCAACTTTGTCATTAACCGTTTGTCAACCCTGTGTGTTAGCAAAATATCTCATGAACCACAGGACAGATTTCAGTGAAACTCTCAAAAAGTAAACATTGGCTGTCAACCCAATTCAAGATGGCAACTGACCTTAGGAAGCACAAAAATAGCTACAACTCAGTCCTTATTTTGGTGTGGTAGTAGCTGAGAGTCCTCAACACGTTCTGAGTGCTAACACGTTTTGTGAGATAGCACAGTATCGCGTGGGATGAAAGGTGGCGGGTGATATGCATTCCTTCACTCTTTCTCTCTCTGTGTGTCATCCCTCAGTGAGCAGCCATGAGCGAGCAATCTCAAAAGGAGCATGTCCAGAGGGCCAAGCTGGCCGAGCAGGCCGAGCGTTACGACGACATGGCTGCTTCGATGAAAAAGGTGACCGAAGAGGGGGAGCCGCTGACGAACGAAGAGCGCAACCTGCTGTCCGTGGCCTACAAGAACGTGGTGGGCGCCCGCCGCTCCTCTTGGCGCGTCATTTCCAGCATCGAGCAGAAAACCGAGGGCAACGAGGACAAGAAGTCTAAGGTCAAAGAGTACCGGACCAAAATTGAGACGGAGCTGAAAGACATCTGCAAGGACGTTCTGGTGAGCTTCCTGCTGCTGACTTGATCTGTTTCTAAGAGCTTTTTCACCCACTCTTTAGCTTCACGTGTCTGGAGTATTTTATATCCCATTTGTGATAAACGCTAAACTGTTTTCTGTTCAGTGCTTTCAGAAAGAGTTTACCGTTGTAATTTAACCACGTGCTGTTAAAAACTACAAGCATTAGAGAACTATTACCATGAAGAGCTCAATGAATAGATGATGGGGAGTTGGAAACTCGTTTGGACTTGAAAGAAATCAGTGCTGGCAAAGTAGCCTACATGATGTTTTATAAAGAAATAACCAGACTACAACAATCAGCTCAACAAGAGGAGCGTGGTAACGCTTCTGCTGGAGTTGTGTTCATTATTTGTGGTCATGAAGGAGTAAGTGTTTTGGCAAAAGGGTAAAGCTTGTCAAGTTGGCTTTACAAGTAATCTGTTTAATTGAATCACTCATTAATCTCTGTTGTCACATTGTTTGAAGTTTCACATTATTTTTACATTATGTGTAATGCATACATTTGAATTTTAATGCTTCTAACACAATTTCTGCATCATTAAATGATCGGGGTTAATGTAACTCAAACTCATGAGGGTTTTTAATAAAACAGCAAACACTCCTCACCTTTGTTTCCAACTAAATTTGACAATCAGTTATTGAAATTCTTTCATTAGAGTTCAGAATATCTCGGCTCCTTTCATCTGATCTTAGCCCCAACTTTTACACTAATGTTCTCCCCAAACGCCTCAGAAGAAGAACTACTTCACCTTTTCTCTTTCCACCTGACTCCACTGTTCTTCCTCTGACTCTGTTTACATCCAGGGATTATTTTACCGACTCGATATCTGTGTTTGAATGTAAACAAAGGACTTGTAATTGTTGGCAACAAAACAGGACTCTGCTGCCATTTTGACAGCTATTAAGACTTTAAGAAAATACGTTGTTGTTTGGTTAGTTGTACATTTTGTGGATAACTCAGTCAGTCATGACTCGTCTAACAGAGGAGCAACACCCAAGTCTGGTTTTTTTTTTTTTTCTTTTTTTTTTTTAGCATGTTAACAAATGAAATCTAAGACTTCCTACAGACTCCTGTGTTACTTTACAAAGAGCTGAACAGCTGAGTAATATTTCAATTTTAAATCGATTCTCAGTACTTGTGATTCATTTAAAATTTCAACATTGATCTTAAATATCATAAATATGTTAAAATAAAAAAATTTGTTTAGTTTGTCATGAGTTCGGGACTTTAAACAGAGTGACTGTCGCCCTCCAACAACTGGTAAGGAGGGTGGATGAGGACAGCCAACTCAAACCAAAATAAAACATCCACGTCCACAGGGCTGACACTGCTCCTCCTCTAATAGGAGTACAAGTACACACACACGGTATCAGCCTGATATATGATACTGCTATGGGTGTTGATGCATCCTTACTACACCGTAATTATGTTCATGTAACATGGTTTGTGTTTGGGGGGAGAAAACAAAATCATTTGCCAAACTGTTGTGCAGACAGCCAATGTACCTGTCCAGTTCAAAAATGATGTGTGAAACATCTCAAATATAGCCTTTGTTTGAACAATTGTTTTTAATACATTGGTAAGTTTTAGTTGGTTAAAATGAGACCTTCATCATTTCTTTCTACTGCTGTCTACCACAGGTAAGACACTGACTACCAAGTTCTTCAAGCAGCCCTGGTATCTAAAAGGAGAAATATTGTTTTAAAGTGCATCCGTCCCACCAAGAAGGACAAGCATCAAATACATAATTTATAAATCAGCTCGTATTGTTGAACCAGATTGTAATTGTCATACTTTTTCACTTTTAATGCTCTAACGGCTCTAACACATTTCATCACTTCCAGCTCCTGTTCTGAGACTCTGCTCCAAAGATGGGGCCATCCTTTTTTAATGAACTTGGAAATCAAAATCTAATAGAAATGAGCTCTTTAGGGAGCACGCGCATCATATTTCACTGTTGGTCAGTGTGACAGATTCTTTAAGATTACAGTTCAACACATCCAGCGTGGCTAATTTATAATAGATCTATTTTTCCATTAATTTGAACTGATTTGATCTTTTCTGCTCCTTTCTGCATATTAAATACATTGCTCATGTGTAAATCATCATCTCCTACTCTTCGCTTGTGTATTCTCTGCCTGATGATGATTCACGGACTTAATCCCAGAATTACAGAAGCTGACCCACCAGCGTTCTTCATCCCTGACCTGTTCTTCAGCTTACAGCCTTAAGGAGGAGGAGGAGGAGGGTAATGCATGAAACCATAGCTGGTTTCATTTAGAAAAGCTGGTTGTTAGTCTTTGCTACACGCTGAAGGTAACCAAAACAGTGGAGTGAAATTAATAATAATTTAAAACAACAAAAAAGATCAACTCTTACCTTCTCTTGCCTGTCTAACGCAGGTGTATGTTTGTTCAAGTAGGAGGGAGTTGTTGTCTGGGTTGTCATTTTGGAGCAAATCCTATATTTGAATCAATTCAGACCTAAGGCAGCTTCTTTACATCCACAAAACTGTACGTGCATCAGGTGTTTTTGGATTAATAGATGACCTAATTTTAATATGAGGGTTGAAATCCTTCCTGCTGTGATTTGATTTAGATTTGACTGGCCAATAGAATTATAGAGAATTTAGCATTGAAATACTCTTTCAAAGCAGCCTTTAAAGGTAATAATATCATTGTCCAAAAAAAACTAACATTTGAGATCTGCCCTTAGAAAGCAACACATGGATTTTTTAAATATGCTATTGGAAATGAACATACGTACTCTAAACAAAATTAACTAACATCTAATTTGTCTGTTTCACATTTTTGAGTTTTTAAATAAATGTGAAATCAGTACAGGTACATTGCAGCATTGTATTATAAATGTTACCATCCAGTGTACTGCAAGAGAACAAGGTTGAAACTTCTGACATCTGGACATTAGATTTGGAAAAAGGAAGATGGGGAAAAAAAAAAGCAAATTTAAACAAAAATAAATCTCCGTGCGTACAGAAAAGGCGTACAGGTTTTAACTGTCTGACTTGAAGTAAATGTCTGGGCTTTATAAACACGGAGTGCTGAGTTTTCAGGAAAAAAGTTATACCTAATAAATAACCAATGCTCTATATTTTTATTTTAATCAGCAGCTTAAACTTTGTCAAAATGATCATATTGTTTTTACAATAAGCAGACACTTATTGATATAAAACAAGTAAACTGATCAGGTACTCTTCACAGCTCCTATTTTATATATGACTATTACTGCAAAAGTGATGGTTATTTTATTGTTTTTTTTGTGACAAAAAAGAAATCAGGACTCAAAATTAAACACATGGTTTTCTCATTTAATTGTCAAAAACCAAATTTCTGAACTGCAGTTTGTTCCCGGGGTGGGGCTTCAGGACAGTTTCACGCCTGGAAAGGCACGATGAACATACGTCCAGCGTTAAAACAAGTCAGAAGTTTTAAAGTGGAGTTAGTTTTTATTTTGGTTTTCTCTCAGCAGAACCTCTGCGATCTGACACGACTCGAGCCCACTTTGCCATGAGTTGTGTTTACAGAATGTTCCTCGGACACCATGATTGCTCTTTAAGAAGATGCTTCGTAAAAACCTTTGATGGATTCACATACGGTCAGAGTACGTTGCCACAGTGATATTCTGATTTTAGCTCTGCCCTTGCCGGTGTCCCAGTTTTACATCAGATCCCGGAGGACTTCTCTGATCCCTCACACCGGTTTAGGAGCATTCAGCAAATGCAGACCCTCACTGTCCTTATGTCTTACTGTGCTTGTAAAAAGAATGGGTTTTGGACAAAAAAGGAATTAAATTTGTCTCATTAGTTTGAAATGATAGTCCATGTTGTGGCCATTAAGTAATGTTTTATTTTAAATATTATTTCTAAGAACACGTGTGGGTCCTTTATTGTGCCTCTTGTTTTCAACATATAGACTCAGTTTAGTTTAGTTTTTGGGGATAGAAGTGTTAATCGTGCTCATACATTGTTCTCATTGTGATTTTAGAAATCCAACTTTTTCTGGCTGTTTGGATTAGAAAAGTTTTCCTAGTAGAAATTTAAGAACACGATCAAGTGGGAAATCATTTTTCCTTGGATTAAGAGTTGATGCTTCTGTTGAATCATTGTCTGATCCTAACATAGACCCCCACCCCACCCACCCCCCGTTTCTGCGCTTGTCATGTAGCGTGCTCCTGCAGCTTGTATTCAGGTTAGCAACATGAACAGATTATCAAGTGGTGCATGCTTGTGTCGTAGAGTGCCAAGATGGGGTTCTGTGAATGACCCACTTCTTCATCAGGAGTTCAGCAGCCTGGTTTCTCCCCTCACCAGCTTTCATCCATACGCCAATCCTCCCCGATCCCCCCCACCACCACCACCATGTCTTCCTCTCCTGGCCATCTTCGCTCCCTTGTCTGTTCAGCTCCTCCCTTTCTCCTCTCCTGTGCTCTCATGTTATCCACATTCACATGGATCCACCCCCCTTCTGTGGTCCCTGAAGCATCTGTCATGTAGCTCGTCCAAAGTCTCAGGCTCAAGCCCAGAGGCAACTGGTGGTAGTCAGCTTGTTTCTACCCATATTTAGGGTTGATTGGATATTGTGTCTAAAAAGAAAAATCTGTGATGTTTGTTTGATCTTGAATAGGAGTTCAAATAACAGATGGAAACTATCTGTGTTGAGCTATTTTATAATGGTGTAAACTCTTCTTTCTCTGTCACAGGGTCTCTTGGACAAGTATCTGATTCCCAAAGCAGACACATCTGAGAGCAAAGTATTTTATTTGAAGATGAAAGGAGATTACTACCGCTACTTGGCTGAGGTGGCTTCAGATGAGGAGAAAGAAGGTATGCTTTAAAG
>JAOXNZ010000054.1:26413550-26424843 GCA_028566095.1 Kryptolebias brasiliensis | reverse complement strand
TTTTGTTATTGAACTTCTGTGCTTGTTACAGTTTGTTCATAATGAACACCATGTTTGAACATAAGGGTCTCCATAAGTGCACATGGCACCAGGACACCCTAGGCTGCAGATCAACGATAGATTTTGTAGTTGTGCCATCTGATCTGCAGCCGTATGTTTTGGACACTCAGGTGAAGAGAAGAGCAGAGTTGTCAACTGATCACTTCCTGACAGTGAGTTGAATGAGATGGCAGGGGAAGACAGACCTGGTAGACCCAAACGCATAGTGAAGGTTTGCTGGGAATGCCTGGCAGAAAAAACCGTCACAAAGATCTTCAACTCACTCCTCATGCAGAGGTTCAACTGCATCCCAGCTGAGATAAGGGACATTAAGTCTGAGTGGGCCATGTTCCGCACCGCTATTGTTAAGGCAGCTGCCCTGAGCTGTGGCTGCAAGGTTGTTGGTGCCTCTCGTGGCGGCCATCCATGAACCCGGTGGTGGACACCCTGGGTGAGCAGGGGTGGACTGGGGAGAACAAGTGGCCCGGGAGTCTGTCAGACTGGCCCACTTTCAACTGCTCGGGTTGAAATTTTAATAAAAAATATAGGCCTACAATATACACACATAGTTACAGTCCTAATATGATGGGCAATATAATTTACAGCAACAAGATATATATTGTCTATAAGGTGAACTATAACAAAGTTGCATAGTTCCTTCCTTTTCAACAAAATAACTTCCAAACTTAAAAACTTAAACCTGACTAAAGGGGAAGAAAAACTGGAAAGCTAACCTACATTGTTCACTCTATGAACACTCTCTGCTCCACCATCTATAATTATATCACTCTCCAGCATCTTCAGCACATCTGGCTGAGTAGCCATGAGCGTGAAAGCCTCATGGTGCTGTTGTGAAAGAGAGCTCCTAAGCCTGGTTTTGATGAATTTTAGGGTGGAAAAGCTTCTTTCGCAAGCTACCTGTGTTACAGACAGGGTGAGCAGAAACTTATATGCAAGTCCTATGATGCTGTATGCATCTGTAAGGAGGCTATTGTGTTCTGAGGTACTCCCTCAGAACACAATAGCAGCAAAATGGACAGTCTTTGCAAGATGAACAGTTTTTGTAAATTATCTCCACTTCATCTTCAGCATCCAGTGGTCCTTTCTTTGTTTGTTTGTGCTGCTAACCTTGCTTGTGCTGCTGCTAGCAGTGACATCTGACCTCTCATCATGTCTGGTGAAGATACCAGACCCAGAACTAGAGGAAGGACCACCAAACAAGTCAGAATTTTTTACATTTGTTGCTACACTTTCCTGGGGAGCTTTCTTTCTCTCAACTTTTAGGCGCCACCTTTACATTTCATAGTTTGCTTTTGCTGCTCTATCTTTGCAGCTCATGCGGACTGAATAATGTTTTTCTTTAAACCCTTAGTGATTGACATGTAATGTTCAGTGGAGGGATGACATGACAAGCTAGAGCCACAGAACTGTGCATATTTCTGTTGGATTTGAAAGACAAACAGGGATTTAATTTATGTGGCACTATAGGGAAAAGGCTTGTCCGATTGGTGACTGCTGAGTTAATAATAAGCGCCAGAGAGGCTGTCGTAGGCCGGACTTTATGGGACAAGTTTTTCTGATCTCCGCTGACCGCTGCTCACTGTCAGCCGGTTGGCCCTGTAGCGCGCGTTCATGTGTGTACAGGTCCACTCCGTGGCCGCGGAGCAGATCTGCCTGACTGTAGGGGAGGAGAGGTACAGAAGGTGTTTGAGGCAAAACAAGAGCGTGCTGCGTGACTACAGGGCAGAGCGCGACAGCACCTCTGGGCTGAACCACTGGCCCACCGGGGAAATCCCCAGTAGTCCCATATGCCAGTCCGCCCCTGTGGGTGAGGGTGGCTGTCAAGCTGAAAAAGGTGTCCTATCAGGTCTTGTTAGCTGGTAGGACTGTAGTTGTGCTGTGCAGGCGTTTGATTTCAAAATACCTGCTCAGGTAGTCACATATGACAATGTAGCTTTCAGAGTTCCAGGTGAATAAATCTGTTGCCACAGTTTGCCATGGGTTGTCAGGTATTTCTAGGGAGAGCATGGGCTCTTTCTGATTGGAGTTGTGATGCGTTTGCCATATCTCACATCTCTTTACAGATTCTTCTATCTGTCAACACATACCTGGCCAGAACAATATGTCTCTTGCCCTGTTTTTGCTTTTCTCCATCCCAAAATGTCCTGTGTGTATCCGCTGTAGCATCTCCTGTTGGAGCTTGTGAGGAATGATGATCCTTTCACCCTTAAGCAGAATTCTGTCAGCTTCTGTGATTTCACTGCGATGGTTCCAGTATTCACTAATGAGTGGTCGGATTTTTTCTTTGTCTCTGATTAGCCTGAATGGATGGCATGTCTGAGGGCGGACAACTGCTCATCCTCAGCTGTGGCTGTTTTGAGGTTGGGAAGTCTCTCCTTACTCACCGGCATGGTGCTGATGACCATGTGTATCTGAGTTTCCATGTCTTCGGTTATTGAGCTGTCCTAATCATCTGTGGATTTTCTTGACAATGTGTCTGCGACCGGAATCTCCTTCACTGGTTTGTGGATGAGAGTGAAGGTATACTTCTGCAGTGCGAGCAGCATGGGCTGTAAACGTGGTGGCGCAAGTGCAAGCGGCTTCCGAAGTATTGATTCTAGTGACTTGTGGTCAAATTCAACAGTCACATGTCGCATCCATATAAGACAGCATAGCGTTATTTCTCTATCTGAGCGTAGTTTTGCTCCATATTGTTGAGAAGTTTCGATGCATATGCAACAGATCGGCCTTTTTGCATGATGGTAGCACCTAAACCATGTTTCAGTGCATCAACTTGCAGTGTCACTTCTTCTTTCAAGTCAAAGTAGGCTAGTACTCTCCCTGGTTCAGCAGTTATTGATTCTTTCATTTTTTCAAATGCTCTTCCGTATGTCTCGTCCCATCTGAACTCTTTATTGTGCCGGAGAAGTTGTCTGAGCGGCGCGTTCACCTCGGTGAGTTTTGGTGCAAACTTTTCCAGATAATTCACCATGCCGAGGATTGTCTCCAGCTCTGCTTCATTTTCCGGCGGTGGCATGTCGTGGATCACTTTTACTTTTATGGGATCTGGCTCAAGTCCGTTTGGTGTGAGTTTGTGTCCAAAATAATTGATTTCGCTGGCACGGATGCAACATTTGTCTGGGTTGAGCTTTAGATCCTTTTCTCTTGTTTGGCTGAGCATGGCTCTGAGGTTTCGGTTGTGCTCTTCTTTTGTTTTCTCAAACACGATGATGTCATCTACGATGCCAGCCACTCCTTCCAGACCCTCATACGTTTCATCAATCCTCCTTTGGATTTCATCTTGGGTAGGCACAATGCCAAACGGCAGCCTGAGGAAGTGATATCTGCCAAAGATGGTGTTAAAGGGAGTAAGCAGTGATGACTCTTCGCTAAGTTTGATGGCCCAGTAACCAGATCTAGCATCTGGTATTCTAGTGTGCTAAAATATTTTGCTCCATCCAACTTGTAGGTTATGTCATCTAGCGTTGGGAGGGGATAATGTGGCCTCATTATAGCTTTGTTCAGGGCTCTTGGGTCCAAACATATGCGAAGCTTGTTTGTTTTTGGTTTCTCACAGATTACGAGTGCATTCACCAACTGTGTTGGCTCTGTTACTCTGCATATGATGCCATGTTGTTCCATATTTTCTAGTTCCTGTTTCAGGTGTTCTCTGAGAGCAAAGGGCACTCTCCTTGGGGGCAAACCACTGGTGCTACACTCGAGTCAATTCTGAAGCTACATTCGCCCTGAAAAGCAACAATGTCTTCGAAAACATTCGACTATTCTCTCATTATGTCAGTTGGCTGGTTGGCAGTTTCTGCATATGAGTCCAAGGGCTTTGCAAGCTTTGTAATCTAGAATAGGTGGGTTATTGCAGTCTACAATGTAGAATCTCTGTGTTGTTGTTCTGTCTTTGTATCTGCTGTCAAGGGTGCAGTAACCTGTCACCTTAAGCATGCTTCCCTTTTGCTGGACATTCTGTTTGTCTGTTATGTGTGCCTCCACAAGCACCACAGCATTTACTAGGTAATTTCTGGTTTTCATTTTGTCTGATCAAAGCCTGGTTTTCCTGGTTTATTACCCACTGCATGTATTTCCTGGTGGTCATTAGCCATAGCTTTTAGCTGTTGCTGCGCTAACTCGTGGGAGCGAGCTATGTCAATAGCTTTGCCTAGTGTCAGCTCTGGGCCTTGGCTCAGTAACTTTTCCCGTACTTTCGGTGAGTTTGTGGCAAAAATGATGCGGTCTCGTACCATTTTGTCATTATTGGTGTAGTCACAGTCTTTGACTAAGAGTTTGAGCTCAGTGACAAACTGCTCAAATGACTCACCATTGCTCTGCATCTTCTGGTGGAACTTGTATCTGGCGAAGATTGGGTTAGCTCTGGGTGTGAGGTACGCTGTGAAGCCATTGTAATATGTTTTAAGCAACTTAGCTTCGTCCGCCGACATGGCTCAGGTGTTGCTTATGTCCCGGTCTTTATCTCCAAACAGCAGGAGAAAACTGCATTTCTGCTCCTCGGTTTTCTGTTCAACCAGTCCCTTAAACATCAGCTCTACGTGCTGTTTGAAGTGGCGCCACGTGTCCGGCAGGTTGGATGAATCCCAGTCCATCCGCGGAGTTGGAACACCAAAAGCCTCCGTCTTCTCGCTCTCAACGATAAAACGCTATCCCTTTTCTATTGCGTGCGGGTCCGTAAGCTACTCTGACACCATGTTGTGCCTGTCGGCTTGTTAATAAATCCACCGGTACATGAGCTTGCTGGAGTTAACTAACTTTTATTCTGTATACCACCCTGGCAGCCATCATGCTGTAAATGTACCCAAATCGTAGCGATACATCCGGTTTCAAGAACTGGGTAGTTCAAAATAAGAGTCCCATTAATACAGTTAGAACAAAACATTACACCTACAGACTCGATAAGCTCATCAGGAGAGCTGGCTCTGTTCTGGGGCTGGAGCTGCAGTCTCTGGCAGAAGTGTCTGAGCAGAGGATGCTGAGGAAACTGCTCCAGGTCCTGAACGAGTCACACCCCCTGCGTGCCACACACAGCACCTTCAGTTGTAGACTGAGACCACCGAGGTGCTCCACAGAACGCCACCGGAAGTCCTTCCTCCCTGTGGCTATCAAACTTTTCAACTCCTCCCCTTTCTACATATAGGACAATCAAAATTAATCCTGCACTACAATAAACACTTTAATAATTACCTTACCATAATAATAATAATAATTGCCTTTGCACCTTAAATTGCTGGTATTATTTTATACCTCTCAGTTATTTGTATATACTATGTTATTTTTATATCTCTTATTTTCTGTATTTCTTGTGATTCCTCGCGCATGTTCCTTTGTACTGTAACCTAGGCGGGATCAATAAAGTTCTTATCTTATCTTATACAGAAATAACACATGAATAAAAACCAGGATTTTATATGACTCCTCCACCTGATCAGTGCAACCTTCAATGTGTGCTGGAAACACCATTCCTATAAATCACTGAGGGTTTAACGAAAACAAACCTCTTCTTGTTAATATTTTATTTTCTCTGACACTGTGGGAATCGGCTCTACGGTAAAAGTGAAATCTCGCGATGTGTGTGACGTCAGCCCGGGTGGTGAACGCGCTGCCGTTCCGTCGTCCTTCCTTTCAGTCTTGTAATCCGTCTGCGTAGGGTGTGCTCCGGAGCTAGCCTCGGCACACTTTTTATTATTATGAAACAAACCAAAAGCTAGAGAGCACACGCAGACATATTTTTATAAGAAAAATAAAAATCGGTGAAGCAGGATTTGATTTGCCAACTCAAGCAACGCGAATAAAAAAAAGACGCTGCCCTCAAAACGAGCGAGAGACGGAACGAGAAGAACGTCGTTAGCGAGCTACCTTCACTAGCGTCATTGTTGAAAGCGTGGGTAATGGTCGCTAGCCTGGTAAATTTATATTTCTTCATTTAACGGATTTGTTCCTCCCGGTTTATTGCGTAACACTATTTGTTTCTCACTCTGTCTAAAACTGAACTCTCTCAAACTGTGAACAAGCCGAAATTTACGAAGTGTAATTTTTCTGAGCCGTATCGAGTAGGCCACGCGCCGACATTTTGCTAATCGCGCTACGTAGCCGCACGTTGCTGAAGTGGTCTTATCTGCCCTTTTTTTTGAGGCCGCCATAAAGAGGAATTAGATTAACTTCGTTCAGGTCGACCGACGGCCACAGTGAAACAGCGGACCGAGTCCTTTAACCCTCGCCAGGTTGGAACATGAATCCCAGCGCGCCCAGCTACCCGATGGCCTCCCTCTACGTAGGAGATCTGCACCCGGACGTAACCGAGGCCATGCTGTACGAGAAGTTCAGCCCGGCTGGACCCATCCTCTCCATCAGGGTGTGCAGAGACATGATCACCCGCCGGTCGCTTGGCTATGCCTATGTTAACTTCCAGCAACCAGCTGATGGTAGGTTTACCTGTAAAGCAGAGTGGCTGGGACTGACATAAGACATGTAGTCCTGTCCAACTTTCCTCTGTACCTGTTCTCTGTATGTAGGTAATAAAATGTTGATGGTTTGTAGTATTCAAGCTGTACATCTGGCATGCATCTGCAAACAAAACCTGGTCCACCTAACGTTTGTTGGCAAACTAAATGTGTGGTTTTGTTGTTGTTGTTTTTTTTTTAGCCGAGCGAGCCTTGGACACCATGAACTTTGACGTGATCAAGGGGAGGCCTCTCCGCATCATGTGGTCTCAGCGTGACCCCTCACTGAGGAAGAGCGGCGTGGGAAACATCTTCATCAAAAACCTGGACAAGTCCATTGATAATAAAGCCCTGTACGACACATTTTCTGCATTTGGAAACATCCTCTCCTGCAAGGTAAACAGCCCAGGTGCCTCTGCCCTCCGCCTGTGTTTTGTTTGTTTTATCTGCAGACATTACTCGGCATGATGAGCCTTTATCAGGTTAAAGTTAGGGTTATTGTGATGTTTATAGTGCATGGTGTTTGTGAATGGTTTTAACATGATGAAATCTGCCTCATTCCAAGGTGGTTTGTGATGAGAATGGCTCAAAGGGTTACGGCTTTGTGCACTTTGAGACCCACGAAGCAGCTGAGCGTGCCATTGAGAAAATGAACGGCATGTTGCTCAATGACCGAAAAGTGTAAGTGGCTTTGCTGTTACACTTGTTTGTTTTGTTTTTTAAATGCTTTGAAGGTCTTATTAACAAAGTTTTACTCCTAATCTGAGTTTCATGTTTGTGTTGAACTGCATCAAGCTGTCAGTTTGTTTTTGACTAATCAGTGTTCAGAGTCCTTGGATTTGAAATAGTTTTAACTTTTTAAGCGACTGTATATCATCCTGCTGCACGACTGGAGACGGTTTAAAGGTTGTTCTTTTTTGTACTATGATCATTGCAGCGTAGTAAACTACCTCGGTCATAAGAACTATTAACGATTCAGTTTTTTTCTCCTTTATGCACTGTGAACCTTGATCACTTTTATAAGATTCACAAAATGTGTTCTTTGCAAACTTTAGCCGTTCAGGAGTTTTTTGTTCCCCTGTACGTTAGGAAGAAGTCTGAGCCTACGATGATGATGATTTACCATAATATGGAGTTTGGCTTTTGATTTTCAATAATTTCATGGCAGATTTGTTGGGCGCTTCAAGTCCCGTAAAGAGAGGGAGGCTGAGCTTGGGGCACGCGCCAGAGAGTTTACCAACGTCTACATCAAGAACTTTGGCGAGGACATGGACGACGAGAAGCTGAAAGAGTTGTTTGGTAAATATGGTAAGATGTCAAGATATCAGAGGCATAATAATTATTAGTTACCAAGTAACAAGTGTGGTCTGGCTTATTCAGTGTGTTGGTTAACATTTCTTCCTTATAGGGCCTGCCCTCAGTGTCCGGGTTATGACTGACGAAAGTGGCAAATCCAAGGGATTTGGTTTTGTCAGCTTCGAGAGACATGAAGATGCACAGAAGGTTGGCACAAGTTTCATGTAATGTTACTTACAGGTCTTTTGTCATGGCGTCTCTCGCTCTCTGCTGCTTCCTTTCTAGCTTAAACAATGCTTGTACATATGTGTCAATAGGCCATTTTATTTCATTTTAGGCTGTTGATGACATGAACGGCAAAGAACTGAATGGCAGGCAAGTGTACGTGGGTCGTGCACAGAAGAAAGGGGAACGTCAGAACGAACTCAAGCGCAAATTTGAGCAGATGAAGCAGGATCGCATGACCAGATACCAGGTTTGTTTAGTGTGTTATTTAACACACAGGTCCATGTTTGAATTAGTGGTGTGAGGTCTGAGTAGTTTGGGGGGCTTAAGTGCCACAAATGTAGTTTTCTCTTTGGTTTGTTGCTATGATGACCTAAATGTCACGGTTCAAGTCTGTCTTTTACAAATTGCTTCAGTAATTCTTCATTTTGATGACATGGTTGTCTCTCAAAACCAGAGTCACAGCTGAAAGAATAAATAATCAAACTATCTTCCCTGCCACAAGGAAACACTTGTTTGTTTTTAAATATTTGTTGGATTTGTTCAAGCTTTGATACTCTGGCAGAGATAAAGATAAAACTTAATTTACGCACCAACAGCTGTCAATATGAACACCTTTGTTCCTGTTTGTGGTTGCTTCAGTTTTTCAGGGTCAGAGTGGGAAAACCTGAATTACTTGTCTAACTGGTTCAACTGCATTCTTTCAGTTTTAAAGGTTTATGGCAGATATGGTTGTCAGCTTATGTTGCTTTATGGAACAGACCCCAGATTATATAACTAGTAGCTTTCTCAGAAGTGCTTTACATCCAGAATCTGTCAATGTTGAAGCTGTACAGGACTCATTGTTGGTGTTTGTTGAAACTGACAGTTTTAATGTATTTTATTATACCAGGGTGTTAATCTATATGTGAAAAATTTGGATGATGGCCTGGATGATGAGCGTCTGCGCAAAGAGTTCTCTCCGTTTGGAACAATAACAAGTGCAAAGGTAAAGGATTAAGCACTTCTTACATCGAAGTGACTCATTTTATGGATACAAGATGTAATCTTGTGATTTGCAGCTTGTGTATATATGAAAATAATATTTTTTGTGTCTCTTTCACAGGTGATGATGGAGGGAGGCCGCAGTAAAGGGTTTGGCTTCGTGTGTTTCTCCTCCCCAGAAGAGGCCACCAAAGCTGTGACAGAAATGAATGGGCGTATTGTGGCTACAAAGCCTCTGTATGTGGCCCTGGCTCAGCGGAAGGAGGAGCGCCAGGCCCATCTGACCAACCAGTACATGCAGAGGATGGCCACTGTCCGTGCTGTGCCCAATCCTGTTCTCAACCCGTATCAACCTGCTCCACCTTCAGGCTACTTCATGGCTGCTATCCCACAGGTGAGCCCCCACTTCAGCCACACCTGGCCTTTTCTGCTTAGAATCACTTTACTTTGAATGAGGGACGTGGATTAATGGTTTGTATTGATCTCCATCCTCTCAGGCTCAGAATCGTGCTGCATATTACTCTGCCAACCAGCTGGCCCAGCTCCGCCCCAGCCCCCGTTGGGCTACCCAAGGAGTGCGTCCTCAGCGTAAGTGGTCTTGCATGCATCACTTTCAAGTTTGAGTTTTGGAACAAGTTATTAAAAGTGTGTCGGTTAACGAGGTTAATAACCATTTCTGCTTCTCTCCTTGTCCAGACTTCCAAAACATGCCAAACGCTATGCGCCCGTCAGCACCCAGGCCTCAGACCTTCAACACCATCCGTGCTACCACTACCACCAACACCCAGGTCCCACGCATGATGGCTTCCCAGCGCATGCGTAAGTGACTGCTGCAGTTTTCCCTCCCTTCCTGCTGTGTTGGTGGGGATTTGTTTAAACACTCCTTTCCACTGTTCTCCCCTCAGCGACTCAGGCACTCAGCCAACGCCCTGCCGGTGCGTCAGCCACCGCGGCCCCGGTGCGCGCAATGCCTCAGTACAAATACGCTGCTGGTGTGCGCAACCCTCAGCAACACATGGCGTCTCAGCCGCAGGTCGCCATGCAGCAAGTAAGAACTAATTGTTCTTTGATAGTGAAAAGCATTAAAAAACAGTTTTGTTTTTATTAACATCAATATTGCAGACTTTTAAATTTGTGCCAAAGTTTTCTTTCTAAACTAGACACAATCAGGTAGTTTATACAAGATGCTGTGGTAATCACTTTAGCCTTACACACATGTTGATACTAAAAGATGAAGAAGCACCGCTCTGTCAGGGATGTAGTATGTATGGCTTTGTCAGTGAAATATATTTACTCTGCTTTTCTGCTTTAAGTACCTCAAGGCAATGTGGTACAGCATGGGAAATGTTTTAATGAAGTTTCACCAGAGATAATTATTGAAGTTTTATTGAAAATCGATGAAACTATTACAATTTTTTTTTCCCTTATTCTAATAAGCTTTTAGCCATTTTTGGGTTCATAGCATTAAGCCAGATCTACTACCACCTTATTTTATGATAACTAGTTTTGCAGTTGGACTGCTAGAGATGACGTTAACAAATCTGAAATCTTGTCCTCTTTCAGCCGGCAGTCCACGTCCAAGGTCAGGAGCCCCTGACGGCCTCCATGCTGGCTGCTGCACCTCCTCAGGAACAGAAGCAGATGCTGGGTTAGTAAATCAGCAGCAGCGAAACAGAACGGCAGCTTTCCCTCTTTCTTCTCCAGTTTACACATTCTGGTATTGTTTGGTCCTAAAGTGTTTAAAGTGACTGACTTCTCCCTGCAGGTGAGCGTCTGTTCCCCCTGATCCAGAACATGCATCCCAGCCTGGCGGGCAAGATCACTGGTATGCTTCTGGAGATCGACAACTCTGAGCTGCTTCACATGCTGGAATCACCCGAGTCACTGCGCTCCAAGGTTAGTTGGTGTGGCCATATTTGACATGTGCTCATTTCCGTAGACTGACGTGGTCAGTTGAAATGTTTTTAATGGTTCTAGTGGTTCATGAGTTGTTTTGTCGTAGGTGGATGAGGCTGTCGCTGTGCTTCAGGCCCACCAGGCTAAAGAGGCTGCCCAGAAGTCCACCACCCCTGCTGGTGTTCCCAGCGTCTAAGGTTTGTGCGCAGAAGGGTTATTTAGAATAAAACAGGGTCATGACAGAGTTACTGGACAGATACTCCAGTTACTAACACTAATGATCTTTTATGTTTGTTTTTTTTTTTGTCTTACAGATTGAGCATTTTGAAATCTGCTTCACCGATGGAAAAAGAAAAAAAAACTTAAACATTGAAAAACTGAAAACTCTG
>JAOXNZ010000054.1:26357608-26370255 GCA_028566095.1 Kryptolebias brasiliensis | reverse complement strand
TTTTGTTATTGAACTTCTGTGCTTGTTACAGTTTGTTCATAATGAACACCATGTTTGAACATAAGGGTCTCCATAAGAGCACATGGCACCAGGACACCCTAGACCACAGGTCAATGATAGACTTTGTAGTCGTGTCATCTGGTCATCATCATGTTTTGGACACTTGAGTGAAGACAGGAGCAGAGCTGTCAACTGATTACCACCTGATGGTGAGTTGGATCAGATGGTGGGGGAAGATCCCGGACTGACCCAGTAGACCCAAACGTGTAGTGAGGGTTTGCTGGGAACACCTGACAGAAGAACCCGTCAGAAAGATCTTAAACTCACACCTCCGGCAGAGCTTCAACTGCATCCCAGCTGAGGCAGGGAACATTGAGTCTGAGTGGGCCATGTTCCGCTCCGCTATTGTCGAGGCAGCTGCCCTGAGCTGTGGCTGCAAGACTGTTGGTGCTTCTCATGGCGGCCATCCATGAACCTGGTGGTGAACACCCCATGGCCTCCAAATCTGAGGTCATGGTCTTCAGTCAAAAAGGGTGGACTGCTTTCTCCGGGTTGGGAGTGATGTGCTGCCTCAAGTGGAGGAGTTTAAGTATGTTGAGTTCTTGTTCACGAGTGAGGGAAGAATGGAGAGTGAGATCAACAGTTGAATCAGTGCAGCTTCTACAGTATTGTGTGCTCTGTACCAAACTGTTGTGGTGAAGAGGGAGCTGAGCTGCAAGGCAAAGCTCTCTGTTTACCAGTCGGTCTACATTTCTACTCTCACCTATGGTCATGAACTTTGGGTAGTGACTGAAAGAATACGATCTGGATGCAGGTGGTCAAAATGAGTTTTCTCTGCAGGGTAGCTGGGCTCTCCCTTAGAGACAGGGTGAAGTTCAGTTGTCCAGGAGGGACTCGGAGACGAGCTGCTGCTCCTCCACATCGAGAGGAGCCAGTTGAGGTGGTTCGGGCATCTGGTAAGGATGCTCCCTAGACGCCTCCCTAGGGAGGTGTTCCAGGCATGTCTGACTGGGAGGAGACCCCTGGGAAGATCCAGGACATGCTGGAGAAATTACGTCTCTAAGCTAGCCTGGGAACACCTTGGAATTCTCCTAGAAGAGCTGGAAGAGGTGGCTGTGGAAAAAGAAGTCTGAGCTTCCCTGCTCAGGCTGCTGCCCTCACTACCCGATTACGAAACAAGCAACAGATAATGGATGTATGGAATATCAAAAAATGTAATTCTGAAAACATTTCTAAATTAAAGGTCAAATCCCTGCTCTCCTTTCATTCCAGAGTTTTAAACTAAGATGACAGAGATGTAGCTGTTCTGGTCAAACATGGTGACATTTTGTGTGATTTTTATGTGTTAGTTAATGTCAATTAGCTGTGGTGACCATCTTGAAATGGATTGACTCCTAAAGTTAATGAGTTATAGATGTAGATCCGATGAATATTTTCAGTTCCATTAAAATCTGCCAGTGGTTCATGAGACATTTTGTTAACACGACAGACAAACAAACACACACACAGACAGACATGGGCATCGTTGAAGGTGAAAGGTCAGTTTTACAGGTATCTGGGAGTGGATGTGTGGGTGTGACATAAAAAAGAAACTAGTTGAAATCAGAGCAAAAATATCACATTGCATCTTAAATATTCTCTCAGACTTCATGTGGCCTGAACTCCTGACTTTCTCCACCAAACCACACAGTCAGAGCTTCTCCATGTCCAGTCTGTACCTCTGTGATGGGGACGGTCCTCCTGGGTTTGGCTTGTGAATCATTGACCAGGCTCTGTCTGAGCAGCACCGTCACCTCCTCCAGCTCCTTCTCTGCCTCCTGCACATTGGGGTCCAGCTGCAGCACTTCCTGCAGGTCTGAGCTGCAGGCCAGGTAGTCCTGAGGGAGAGAAACATTCTTTATGTGCAAAATATGTGAAGGAGACACTTTAAAACATCTGGCCCTTTAAACACAGAGTTGGTGTCAAAGTCAGCCCTCCTGTGTTCTGAGCCAGCTCACTAATGACATCATTAGGTGCAGCTCTGTTCACCTTCAGGCCTTTATTGGCCAGGGCTCGTCTGTAGAAAGCCTTCTTACTGGTTGGCTCCAGGTTCAGGGCTGTGTCAGAGTCCTCCTTGGCCTCGGTGAACATCTCTAGCTTCAAGTAGCACAGAGCTCTGTAACCACACCATTGAGATACAGTGTTACCAGAGACAGGACCGGAAGCAAGAAGTTGAAGCCTCAAAGGATGAACAGACATAGAGGCGGGCTGAAGTCCCACTCCTCCATGTAAACAACAGGGACATTTTCTGACTAAAAAATCTAAATAAATTTAGATAATTTTTCTCAGGTGTTTTTGTTGATTCATGTAGCTCTTACCTTGCTGCTGTGTGTAATATGTATTATTGAGAGGGTGTGTAGGCGGGACTCGTATCGAGTGTACAGTCCCACACCCCTCGTGTGCAAAATATAAAATCTGTGAAGGCATGAAATATATATTTTTTATGAAGCTGATGAGACAAGGGGCAAAAGTTAAATGAGATCTGCCTCAACAGATTTTTTCCATCACATTTTCCAGTGAAGGTGGGGTGTTTGCTCTGGTGTGGCTGTAGGGATGGACAAACTGTTCTCACACCCACATCAGCAAACAGCTGCACACAATGGGAGACTTTTCTTTTTGGCGTCAGCTTCCTTTCATCAACAGTCTGCCTACAATAGAAAGAAAGAAGCAGCGAGATGGAGGGGAGGCTCTGGGCTGTAAACACTCCCCATCCTGCTGCACCTCCTTTACCTGCTGTCGGTTTATTCAGATGGAAGCTCATACAGTTGGAGCTGTTAGTGGCATTGTAAAAGGAGCAGGAATAGGAAGCTTTTCTTTGAACTTGATCTGCATTTTACCAACAACGGCTGCCAGAAGGCAAAGGCATCTTTGTGTTTATGTGTCTGTCTGTTAGCAAAATATCTCATGAACCACTGGTTGAATTTTAATGAAACTCTCAGAAGGTAATCATTAGATGTACATCTGTAACTGATTACCTTTTGGAGTCAACCCAATTCAAGACAGCTGCCACAGCCAAATGACCTTAGCCAACACAAAAATGGCTTTAATTCAGTCAATTTTACAGATACTTTGCTAAAACTTGGTGTGGTGGTAGCTGAGAGTCACTCCCAACACATTACTCTAAGTGCTAGTCTTTGTGCAAAATCTTTATTTAAAACTTTAGCATTAACTGTTGCAGTCAACATTGTCTGTTGTGTTAGTAAAATATTTCATACACAAATGCACAGATTTTACTGAAACTTTCAGGAACTAATCACTGGATGTATATCTACACATGTTTAATTTTTGGAGTCAACTCAGTTTAAGATGACCCCACAGCTAATCAACATTAGCGAACACAAAAATGCCTATAACTCAGTCAGTTTTACAGGTACTGAGCTAAAGTTTGATGTGGTAGTAGCTGAGAGTGATTCACAACACAGACTCTGAGCGTGACATCTCATGATGGTACATAATGTTATTTTCAAAGTTTGACTAAAATGGCTACAACTTAGAACAACAATCTTGGTCTAAACTCTGACATAAAAGGCGGCAGGAGGTGATATGCATTTTTTCAAGCAAGGCTGGGCCTTCTATTTTTTAAAAGTGACAAACTGGTGACAGCTGACAGTGACTGATCACTGTCTTTTAATTTATCCAGACTAATAACTACATTTTCTTGCTGTTGCATTCATACTTTATAAGGAAACAAACCATTAGAAGTAGCAGAAATGAGGCAGAGCGTTGGATTTCAAGACTTAACAGAAAGTGAGATGACCGGAGTGTTGGTGTTTGTATAGCTGAGGCCTCTAACCTGTTAGTGTAGACAGCACACTCCTTTGGCTTTAGCTTAAGACATTCTGTGTACTTCTCCAGAGCCTCCTGGTATTGGCCCTTCTTCACAAAGTCGTTCCCTTCCTGCTTCAAAGCGGAAAAACTGATTTCTGCTCTCCTTTCTGGAACACAAAGTAAAGTGGTGATTACTTAACATTGATTTATCGTGTAGAAAACAGTTCCACTTCCCTCCCTTTCAGGCCATAAATCCTCCCTGACATGGGCAATATGTTTCAATTGACCTGCCTCTAACGAGCTTGAGGGTCTGGGTTTTTGAGATGAATGCTGTGCTGGCTGGACACGAGGCATGAGAGTTAAGTCAGCAGTCAGTCACTATGTGAGCTACGAGCGAATTGATCTGCCGCAGAGAATCTTCTGGGAGGAAAAAAGTGCCAGCAGTTCTGTTCTTTCTTTAGCTTTTATAATAACGGCTGCAGCAAAGTGCATAGTCAGTGTACAGAGGTGCCACTTCCACTTGCACAAAGATAAAGACGTTCACAACATCATCCCGCTGAAGATGAGAGCGATACACAAACAGGAAGTCAATTTGTTTCTGGTCCACTGTGACAATAGCGAGCACATTAGCAGCATTAACGTTAAAATCATGAGCAGATGGAACCAAAACATTAAAGTATACTACGACAGATAAAAATGATCCAATAAAAGTTTAATCTGTATCAAAATATTATCTTTACTATGTGAATGCTGAGTCGCACTGTTGTTTCCTGTTTCTAGTTTCTTCTGTGCGTTTTTTACAGTCAAACTACTTCAGCATACTTTGTGCTACATTCAGATATCTAAACGTTGAGCTCGATGAGAAGAGAATAGGAGTTTGGTTTTTGTAAGTTTTATACTTTTCAAAATATTTAACTTTAATCAAATTGTCCCTAGGTGTTAGTGAGAGCGTGAATTATTGTTTGTCTTGTTTGTCTCTATGTGTCCCTGTGATGGACCCGCGGTCTGTCCAGGGTGTCCCCCGCCTCTCACAGTGATGGCTGGAGGTAGGCATCAGCTTCCCACGACTCAGAAAGGAAAAGCGGGAAAGTGAAGAAGTAAAGAAAATGGATCGATAGATGGATAAAAATAAAATTCCCCATAGAAATACTGAAACATAGATATAGGTATAAATACAGAAACTTTGAGATCTCTTAAATTCCTCCAAATACATTGTTCTCAGGGGCAGATGGGGCGCAGCTCCACCTAAAAAAACTCATTTGTCCAACAAAGTAGTTCCTCCTAATAAACAATGTGAATTACTTCATTGTAAGCCTGCTGTGTATTGTTTTATTCTGTGTGTTTTCAACTGTTTTAGATGAAATTTCAAATGTTTTGTTTGTGATTCATTCTCAGTTTTTGACTTATTTGCAGTTGTAGGGGGGTACAGGCCACAGACCGTGTTCATCAGTAGATTTAACATGTCTCCTGTCAGCAGCGATCAGGACCACAGGGCAGCTCCAACAGGGTCTCATTGGAACGTAAAATATTCCTCCCTGTGGACTCTTTCTGCTGGTTTTAGCTCAGTGATTCGACCACTGCAACTGTTACTCTTCACCTGATCTTATTTAATGCAGCAAAACCTTCTGTGTCCGAAACTGGAGATTTTCTGTTTAAGAATCCATTTAAGAGACTTAAATAAGAAGATGAATTATCAATCAGCAGCTTGCAGCAGACAGGCTGGACATGAACAGAACACAGACAATTAAAGACAGAGAGGAGATAAACAACAAGACATTCTTTCCAACATGGTCGGCCCATTTTCTGTGTCTGTAACTATTTAGATCAGCCACAGGTGGCTGTTATTTATCTGTGGCTCCTAAAGAAGGTGTCTGCTGCAGCTCAGTGGTCGGTTCTGTGTTTTAGTAATCTTGAGGCAGGTTCAAGCCCAGGTTGGGCCTTTAATTGAAGGATTCATTATGTATATATAGTCAGCATCACTTCTTCGGTTTCGGGTGGAGGTGGGTGTGGAGACATCCATTTCTCTGATTTAATTTTCAGACTGGACTGTTATCACGAGACACAACCTCGACCCCCAGGAAAGAAAAAAGACGACAACTTTGTGCACCAACAAAATAATAAAATCTTTTTTCACAGAAAACGTAATGCAAATTGCAACATTTGTGTGGTTATTGATTCAGGAAATGAATGTCCAGCCCACTAAAATTTATGCTCAGGAGCCGCTACTGTTGTTCTCTCAACTCTACACACTTCAGCAGACTGTCTTTGTTTTTATTTTCCTATGACACTTTTAGTGTTTAGCGACTGTTCGGCTTGTTTTAGCTCATCTTCCATTTGTTTTAGCTTTACCGGTTCAGTTTCAGCAAAGTCCTTCTGCACTCTGCATTCACGCTGCATTTTTCACAGAAAATGCAAATGTTTCTGTTTATCTTTTAAGCGTTTGCTTCGCATGTAAACTGATGATAAGGAACACAAAACTAGAAAGTGCCACATCTTCAACCCTGAAGTCAGTTTTTTTTTTAAATGACCTAAAAAATGAAATTGTAAACAAACTTACATCATGAAAAAGCCAAAACAAACATGACTCCCCTAACACTAGTTTAAGAACACTTACAGCACAAAATGAATTGAATACGTGTCCTTTTCAGTCAGGTAAGTGTAATGACTTGTTGACACAAACCTGCATCCCTGGCAACCTTTTCTTTTCGGGCCTGCAGGACCTCTGCACTGGGTGGTTCCTCTCTGCGGTGCTGCTGAGCCGACAAAGGCACCAGGGGAATCTCTGGAAGGTTCTCTCTCCACTCTGGGCCGTCCTGCTCGATCAGCAACCGGGTGATCCTAAAGGACACGGATCATGGTTTAAAAGAGAAAGGCAGAACCTTTCAGGTTTAGCTGCAGTCTGTCTTGACATTCTGTATGATAGTGTGGGGAAATGTTAAAAAACCAACTCTGATAGAAACAACGTCTGAAAAACTTTTGAAGAGATTCTGACTGATGCCAGTTTAGCTGCTTCTGTAAATTTTAACATAATTTTGTAATAATCTGAGCTAAGAAAATTGCGTACATGTTGATATATGAACTGTATAAGAAGTGTAAAGAAAACAAGGAGAAATAAATCTAAAAGCTGTTGCCAGTGACTCAGTGTGGTCACCATGGTAACAGCACACACCTGTGTCTGTCACTCCCTGACTGCCAGGTTAATGAGAGGCAGTCAGAAATGCATACTGAAACATAAGCCACAAACAAACAGTAGTGTGAAAATTAAAAGTCAGAGTTTCAAAAAATCTTGAACTGTGAGCAGCTGAAGACTTTGATAGTCACTCATTTTTCATATTTTTATAATGTTTAAATGTAGGAGATATGTCAAGTTAAAAAGAGCCTTCACTTCAGTTTTGAAGACAATATTTTGAGCTAAAATATAATTGAAGTTTATGGAAGATTGGCCGTGCGCTCTCTGCATTCTGTGGACATTTGTGAGGCAATTAGAATTCCTACAACAGTGAGAGACGCACTGGGTGAAAGATAAAAATACCAAACATTTTGATGTATGTCTATACATATTCAAAAGAAGAGGTGTGGGAGCAAGAAGAAGTTTGCTTGCAAAGGATCTGAACATTTAGACTTAATAGAGTGACATTATGAACCGTCAGCTGTCACTTATACCTTGGCCCCGTCAAGATATTCCTTGAAACAGGACAGTGTCATGTTCCACTGTGACTGACAGACTGTTAGCGAGTTGGGAGGATGTGTGGGCGGGACTTTTGTATCCTTTGGCTCCAAAATACAACATGATGGCACCCAAACATTTTGGCTTTTTTTTTGTGGCAGATTTAAACAATGGGAGGAAGCAGAGATGCTTCGTTCATCTTTGCCAATGTTGATGATTGGCACCTTTAAAAAAAAGTTATATATTAAATAAATGAACCAAACATTCCTGTTTCTTGAGCAAACCTTTTCGAAGCTTCACGGCGTTTTGTTTTATTTTTAGTTAAGTCTTGTATCTCACCATCCTCTGAATGAGTTTATCTTTTTCACTTGTTCCTCTGCTGTACACACTTTGACCTCTAAATGGCCTCAAAGAATACGCTGCACATCAGACCAAGATATGCACGGTTTTGAGCTAAAAGTATTGTAATAAAAATTAGTTTAAAAAAAGGCCAGTAAGCGTCTGTTGCACAACAGTTAACGAGCATGCAGCCTAACAGTTATAATTAGCTGCTAGTTAAATCTGCAAGTCACTAAAAGAACTTAGTATGTTTTATTTGTTTTATTTAGTCCTCTGAAAATGTTACAATGCAATATCTACACTAAGTAAAACGTGGAAATAATACAACACCCAGTAGAAAGAGTACTAAAAGTTTCTTTGTCAATAAACTTCTTATTTTGACATGTTTTGAGCTGGTTTGAGCATCACAATGTTTAAATTCTGACTGACTATGATCAGGAATAGTAAAACTTTTTTCAGCCAGTCTCCTCTGGGTTTGCAGCCTCTCAGCAGGAGTAAAAGTGGAAAGCTGATACCTGTTGACACTGTCATGTGCTGCCTGCACGCTGATGTCGATCTGCAGGACGGTCTTGTAATCCACGTAGGCCTTTCGGTAGCGCTCCAGGGACTCATAAGCCATAGCCCGACGCAGGAGGGGCTTTAGGGAGAATGGCCGCAGCTCCAAGGCTCTGGTGAGTATAAATAGATAGAATTAGACAAGTACAAAGGATCAGGTCTGCTGCTTCTGTGATAGAAGAAAGAGAAGCTTGTGTTTGGACACCTAAATTTAGAGTCACTTGATGTTTTTAATTTCTTTTAGGAGCGTCTATATTAGCCTATAAATATCAAAAACTAATGTTAGACAAAATTTCTGGGTTTTTTTTTTCCAGCAAACACACTGAGGATTTTAGGATTTTTAAGTAGAAAGTTCCCTCATTTGTCCTGAATCTGTTGCTGATAAAAACTTTAGGCCCTGTTCAGGCTCATGAGATACTGATGTTTAGTGAACGACCAGAGGGCTGAACTATGAAGCAATTTAACATCTCGGCTGGCTCTGTTGAGCTGAAGGTCAGAGTTTTAGGAATAGCAGAGGAGGATCTCTTTCAGCCTTGTTAGATCACCAAGGTAACTCAGACTGAACTCAGGTTAGAACACCGTGGCAACAGAACCTGAACTCAGGTTAGATCACAAAGGTAACAGAGGCTGAACTCAGTTTTCTTTAAACTGCCAGTAAGCCCATGTTAGAAGATTTTAAAATGAACAAGGATGTACAAATGACACAAAATTATTACTCAGTTATAATTTTAATGCGAGGTCTGGATGGGTTCTCTGAGAGATTAATCATATCCTATGAGAATAACCATAAATTAATCAGCAAAACTAGAATTTGTAGAACATAATTCATTCTGAATTTTATTGCATATCTTTTTACCCACATCAAACTGATGTCTACCTTTATTGATGTGTACAGTTAAGAATATAAACTCCCTCTTACCTTGTGCAGTCCTGTATGCAGTCTTGACTATTGCCATCTTTCAGGTAACACGCTGCTCTATTAGAATACAGAATACATAGGTCCTCTGGACTATCAATCCCTGCAAAAAGAAGCCATTTTCATAAGAATAACTCATGTTTAATTTACCAAACACAAACACACAAGTACTTCCCAGCTTGAATAAGTGTAGCTTTAAAAGGCCTAAAATGTGTTGTTATGAATCCTTTTATTTCATTTCCTTTTTTCTGCACTTGTCCAACAGGAATTCCTCTGCTTTCAGCACTTTCACAGACTGAGAAAGTATGTCTGCATGTTACTGACAGCAGCATTCCTCACTAAATACAATCAGTTTAGCATGTCAGCTCTTCAGATTAAATCAAATTATGGATGGCAGCAGTACTGTGGTGGAACAGCAATGAGGTTACAGTGAACAGTAGATCGTCTACAATATGTCTGAGTGTCTTTGAACAGTGGTCTCTATTTTGAAATTCTATACTTTTCCAGGTTCAAATTTTCAAAATTATTTGTCGAATTTTGAGCCATTTCTGAAATCAAAATGTCTGTCAGTTTTGTTTGAACACTGGTGCAGTTTTATTATCTGTATTCTTATGTGAAATTATTAGATGTGGTTAGGGTTTTCTCCTCAGTGAACTGACTGTAAATGGATTTAAATCCAGATTTAAATCTGGACTGAATTGAATTTATGATTTGGACTTGTTTTTTTTTATTTTTGCATAGAGCCCTGAGATTACTTCTGTTAAGAATTAGTGCTATATAACTAAACTGAATTGAATTAAAATAAAATTCCATACTTTTTAAGACTGCATAGGAACTCTTTTTACCTTCAAGAGGCAGTTTGCATTACATTCACTCTTTCCTATGGTCTGTAAAATGTGTGAACCACTTTTAAATCATTGTCCACGGCTGTAGTGAGTATTTCTGGCAGTCTACAAAGTTTGATGGTGGATGAACTGCAGTTCTTCTCCATTCATCCTCCTCTTACGTCTTTAAGAACTGAAGCTGCAGTCCTACAGATTCAGTTTTATAAGGAGTGGTTAGTGGTCATGTGACTTGGATAGACCAGAGCTGAGCAGCTTAGCATCAGGCTAAAACCGAAACACTCGCTACCTTTTAGAACAGCCTCACTGTGACGCAGTGCCCAGGGAACAGAGTCAACGCGCCACGAGAGGCTGTAAGGGCTGTTCTTGAAATAGCTCAGTTTAAAGATTGTTGCTCTCTGATGTGGACTGCATTGATGTGAGATCATTTTAGATCAATATTAAAGGTAACTTTGATGTTTTGTTTCTATTTGAATGATTCTGCAGTGTGAAGGGACATGAAGTGAACAGAAGCTCTAACAAACTGCCTGAAGGCTCATGACCTTTGATTTTACAGCTACAGCAGCCAGTCAAAGTCTCAATAGCACTGATAATTACACACAAAGATATGTTTAATCAGTTATGATGATAAAAAGGCAGGTAAAGAAACATGAGTCAAATGAGTTATAAGTTTCCTATCACTGCCTGTTCATGACTGAACCATATCAGTTTTAATGTTGAATGAGCATGTATCAGCAGTGAACAGAGTTAAATTCATTTTTAGATTTGTTCACACTGTGTAAACTCCTAACAATCTCAGATCAGAACAGAAAGAAAGCTGCTAACAGTGAGGATTCCTCCTTACCTGAGTCTGTGTATCCCTGAATGGCTTGTGAGTATTTCTCCAGTGCATCGGCAAATTGTCCATTTTTAAACAGCAGGTTCCCTTCGTTCTTTAGCCGTGACAAATGTGGTGGCAGGGATCCACATGGAGCATCAAGATTGACAGTTTCTTCTGTTCTCCCCCCTCCTGTAGTTCCCTTACTGTTCTGATCACCCGGCACGGAAGCTGTCGATGCCCTCTGGTTGGAACCGTTGGCCACCTTTTCCTTTGACTCCTGTGGGACTTTATACTTGTCTGAGCTGCCCGCTTTGCTCTTCCAGGGTCCATGTTGGTGGGAGTTGTTGGACTCACTGTGTGGACCCCCGTCCCCTCTGGTGTGGGGCTTTTTTTGAGTGTTGCCCATGTCTCCCCTTTCGGCAGGAGCAGCAGAGCTCTCCTCCCCTCCCACAGGCTGGCTGGGTTGAACCGGACAAGCTAGAAAGGAGAGGGAGGGAGAGGTGAGGCAAAAGGGAGAGAAGGAGGAAGCACACTGACAGGAAGGAGTCAGTGGTTACGTCACAGTTGGGGGTGGGGGAAGGCGGATACACTCCTTGCTTCAAAGAGGTAGTTCCAGGAAGTACTGAATTACAAAACTGCCTGATGGGGGAGGGGATTACCCACATGCCCATTATATCACATCACCCAAAGAGACAAGAGGAATTTCCTCTATTTATAGCACAGCAAACTGATTTTAAAGCCAGAGCTTGTCTGCTATGAGGATAGCTCCCCCAGATGGTCTGTGGAAATCATGATAGCCAGGCAACTATAGCAGAAAGTGAAGCACAAATACAACCCCACTTCCAAAAATGGGTAATGGTGAGGTAATAGCTGAGACTGATTCCAACACATATTTTGAGCACTAACCAATAGCCCCCAGATCTGTGTTTAAACATTTTGCCATTAATGATTTGGAGTGAACCATTGGGCAGATTGAACACATTTTGCTCACAAAATTTTAAATTATGTTTAAAAAAACATTATTATTTGAAAGCACACATGAAATCATAAAAAGCAAATTACTTGCCTTTAGTCTTTGTGTGTGAATCAAAGATCTAAATACTGATTTTATGAGGTTACAGTCTCACCGGTCTTTTGCGCTCGCTTCTCTTTGAAACTGTTGCTGTTTTCTTCTTCAACTTCCTGGATGAGGATTTTTTTGGCCTTTCGCTCCTGCACTGGTTGACATTCTGACATCTTCTTCTCAATTTTAGACAGAAGTTGCTAAAACCACAAATCCTTTAGATGTTAGAATTTGTCAGTGGAAGAAACCAAACTGATTCCTGCAAGTCAATAGAAACCAGGTTTGGTACCCTGACCACCCACATACAGCCCCTGTCAAAAACAATGGAAGCACCACTCTTGGTGGATGTTCTTTCAATTGTTTAATTTTTGTATAAAGAAATAAATGACAGACATGCCACAAAGCTATATTTTTTTCAAAATTTCAACCCTCTGCCATTAAAAAATAATTAAAAAAGAAAGAAATATAGTTGTAGTTAGTCACAGTTGCGTTTTTAGATCAAATAAGAAAAAAAATGGAATCACTCAATTCTGACAAAAAAAATTAAGAAATCACTGTAATTTGCAGTTCTAAAACAAACACGTGCATCAGATTAAATCTGCTAATTAGCCTTCAGTTAAAAAAGAGCTCATCTTGGT
>JAOXNZ010000054.1:26295034-26308200 GCA_028566095.1 Kryptolebias brasiliensis | reverse complement strand
TTGAGTTGCTGCCATGTGATTGGCTGATTCGACATTTGTGTTAATGAGCAGTTGGACAGGTGTACCTAATAAAGTGGTCGTGAGTGTATACTCAGACAATTTCTTCAGATATCTACAGGTCAGAAATTACTTTAATCAAGATCTAAAAGTCCATTTAAATAACCTAGGATTGGTGGAAACTTTTTTATCATTAACTAAACCTAGAGCAATCAATAAAATTATTTCCAGAGTATATAATGCCATCCTGCGGTGTAAGAACGACAGCACTGTTTATGTTAACGTGAAGTGGGAAAAAGAAGGTAACCTGACAATTCTGGAGGAAAGTTGGGACCACTTATGTAAGATACTGTGGATGACAACAAGATCAAAGGTCTGGCATGGATTTTGTTGGAAAAACACAATACAATTTTTTATAACCCCTGTCCAGAAAAGGTACCAGGGAACTGGGGATACTTGTTGAAGATGTGGGGGAGACGGTGCCAACCATATTCATCTTTTTTGGGACTGTCAAGCCATTCAGCAATATTGGTCTTAAAAATCCACGTACATTTACAGAATGTTTTCTCATCTGTTTTTCCGTTAACTTTTGAAAGCATATACCTGTGTAACACACCGGTGGACAATTTAAACTCTAATGATAAAAAACCTTTGTACATTTTACTGGCAGTGAGTAAAAAGGCCCTCACAAGGAGATGGCTCAAACCTGAACCACCAAGAACTGAAGACAGGATCAAAGTTGTGAGAGAGATCTATACATCAGAAAAACTGTCTTTTTCTGTCAGGGTGCAAAGGGACACTTTCTATAAAATATGGTCAAAGTGGACGGAATATGTTTAGCCTGTTAGGTCTGATTTTCTATAAACCTTGCCATCATATAGGTTGGTGCAGTACTTTGATCGGTGATGTCAATGACGTGATTGTGTTTGGGCTACCCCGCCTCCCCCACCCAAGTTCTTTTTTGTTTTTTCTGTTCTTGTTTTTGTCTGTTTTTTTTTTTTGGGGGAAAAAAAAAGTTTAAAAACATGAAGGGAGAAGCAATTTAATATAAGTATGCCATTGTAATACAACAAGTGCTTTCTCAATAAAAAGGTTAATTTAAAATAAAAGAAAATACAATGAGGAAATTAGGCTAAATTAAAATCTTTTGAGTACTGCACCTGTTCAGGGAGGACTGGACTTGCTGCAGGCTCTCTGACCCTCTTGGACTCCACAGAACTGTTGGGGATGTACGTGTCAAACAGGGTCTTAATGTAGTAAACAAAAGTGTCCTCCAGGTAGACTCTGGCAGGCTGGAGCTGGAAGGTCACCTTAAAGAAGAGAAACACACAAAACTGTTCTCAAACCTGCTATTTCATATTATTTTGAAAGAAAATAAAGAGACGTGGACAGATGCATACCAAACTCTTACATGTTGGAACAGCTGCTGAAATAAATGTTTTTTTCTTACCAGCAAAACCTGAATTTATTCATCAGCTAATATATGACACTGTGCTGGAACACCTCCAAGAGGATATATTGTTATGGCAACATCAGAAAATTAAAGTGAAAAAAACGATGAAACAGTCTAATCAACCTGTTTTGTTAAGCACTTTGTTACGCTTACATTTGAAAAGTGCTATATAAATAAAGTTGACTTGTGCTGTGAAACAAGGCTAAGAAAGCTATAGTGCAGGTCATGGATGTTAAAGTGGCACAACAGAGAAAGAAAGCAAACAAATGAGGAAAAAAATGAATTTAACCTCCTCCACAGTGTATCTGTCTGCAGCCAGCACCATCTTCAGCTGGAGAAAACACAAGCTTTTGAACTCTTCCAATGCCTCTGGGGATTCGGTGGGATTGGCGTCACTGCCCCACAGAGCCCCGGGTTCGGCTCCCCCTCTCTGATCTTGGCACAGCAGCACAGGAAAGTGGAAACTTGCCCGGTTGTACAACTGGTTGTCCAGCTGAAGACTGGAGCAGTAAACCTCGATCAGAGACACGTCAGGCACCAGAGCAGAGACAGATGCTGCAGCCATGGCAGAGTCAGCTGCCAGCTCAGGGGGGAGGGAGCTGGGTGCAGGAACCAGGCTGAGCAGCAGCTTCGTTAACGTGAGTCTCAGGAGCTCCACGGACCCAGTGGGACTTGTGATATCATCACTTAACACCATGCTGGCCTCGCTCAGGAGGATTTTAAAAGACAGCCTGGAGGACCTGAAAACAAAAGAGAAAACATCAAAGTAAAAGTTCATTCTCACCACCAGAACTGTGAACGGAGTGTGTTTCTCACAAGAAAATACAGCCACAGTTAATGATGTTAAATTGCCCCTTTTTCTGTACAAGCAAACATTTTCATCTTATACACTACTAAAGTTCCAACAAGTCATGTGTATGATGACTGATTATTTATACAGAGAATATGAGACCAAACTCATTCATCCTTGGCTGATGTTTTATAAATTTCCTAACAGAACATTAATAAAAATCATTGTCTGAGCTCATTTGTTTACTTTCACCTAACCAGCCATTATATTAATATCCTGTTTAGCCAAAATGACACAGTGGTTATGTGTTGATGTAATGGAATAAAATTGTAACACAATGTCCTACTGTACACCTATGGCCAAAATTTAGAATGACACAAGTATTGGTTCTTACAAAGTTTGCTGCTTTTGCTTTTTTGTATCATTTTGTCTGATGTTTCTACTGAAGTACAATTACAATACATTAAGACAAAGAGTCAATATTTGCAGTATGATTCTCCCTGGCATGCTGTCAATCAATTTCTGGGCCAAATCCTGGCTGATGGCAGCTCATTTCTACATAATCAATGTTTGGAGTTGGTCAGGATTTGTGGGTTTTTGTTTGTCCACATGCTGCTTGAGGATTAACCACAAATTCTCACTGGGGTTAACGTCTGGTGGAAAGAGGATTTTAAAGCATCCAGGCTGCTATTCTAACTCAGTCAGCATGAAAAGAGTGACCTCCAGCCTTGTTCTCATCAACACTCTAACCTGTGTCAGGTCCTTTTGTGGCTGAAATGAAGAAGACATGTTTTTGTGTGTCTGTGAGTGTTATTTTCATTGGAAAGAAGAACTTTGCAATTACTTGATCACTCTTCATAATGTTGTGGAATAATATGCAAATTGCCATCATAAAAACTCAGACAGCAAACTCTGTCATATTTGTGAAATTCTCAAAGGTTGTGGCCGTAGGTGTGCATATAAATTCAGTTATGACAACAGATGAAGGTTTTATCTCCCTCTTGTGGTAAAAATGATGCCTGAGAAATGAGTAAAAACATTGCTGGTAGCATTTTTCATCAAGAAAGCTAATTTGCAATAAAAGGCCTTGAGTTTGGGAAAGTGATTGCTTACCTAATGGAACCACTGCTTGTACATACCTGCTGTGTTGGTTGATGACAGTGTTCATGCTGCCTTCAGGTGCCAGAGACAGAACCAGAGTGGCTCTCTCATACGACACATCTATATAGAGGCAGCCGAAACCCGGCAGGAACACCACCTGATCAGTGATCAAATACAGAGCTCGTCAGACATGAATAAAGACACTCTCTGACTGAAGTCTTGCAGTTTAAATAATATTTGAGAAGGTAACTTTAAACGTTCAGAGTCAGAGCTCAGCTCACTGTTCTGTGTCTCACTTTAACCTCCACCATCCCAGGTTTCAAGTCATTAGAAACTCGTGATAAAAGGAAGCAGCTCACCACTGAATGCTTCTCTGAGCAGTCATAACAAGTCTGACCTTTGACCTTGCACCCCTTAGCACACAGGTCAAAGCCAGACCTCACAGTAACCAGAGATACGCAGCCTCTGTGTCAACTCTGGCTCACATCTGCCTAGACACAACACTAAACATTACACACACTGCTCCGTTACATTTTACTAACCCCACACATCTCCACCGACCGGACCACAAATACTGAATGGTTGCTTAACTCCAGAAATCACTCACACACACTCACACACAGGCAAACACACACTACAAACCAACTAAATCTTTTTTTTATATAATACGTAAAAGGGGCAGCCACACAAACCTAGTTTACTGGAACAACCCAAGCTTGTTTTTTTTTTATTTAGAGCTTAGTTTTGGAAAAAATAAACTAAAACTGAGGTTAAAGGGGTTGCCAGTCATAAAGTGTCTGGTTGTTATTAGTCAGCTAATTCAAAACATGAACTTTGCCACAAAAGCAGAGTGATCTCTGGCTCCATCTAGCTGATACAGCAGTTGTGGCGTCAAAAGTCCTTGAAGAAGCATTATTAGTATTAGAGAAACTTTCTAAAAATGTGTGTGTGTTAAAATAGCAACAGGAGATGAGCTTTGTTAGGGAATAGGCACCACAAATGTTTTAAACACATGAGGAAGTGAAAGGTTTTCTGTATATTTTGTGTTTTAGAGACATTAAACACTCCTACATGTGAGACGCACTCATGACATGTTCACAGAGCACCTTGTGTTCATGTTTACCTGAGTGCCAGGACAGTTGATGTCTACAGGGTCTGTCCAGTCGGTGGAGCTGTGGTGTGAAGTGGTTTTCAGCTGCAGTGTGGGCAGCACCTCTTTCTGCCTGAACTCTGGAAAACTGGAGGAGTGGTAGTAGAGCTCATGGTGCAGGGAACAGTTAGCAGGCAGAGGACGACAGTACACTACAGTCCTTGGAGTCTCTACAAAAAGTAAAATAAAACAGTATAGCTGAAAAGCTTTTAGGAAATCCAAAACTCTGTGGTCAGTACAAAAGATGTAAGTAAATAAAACACTTGAGCTGAAAGAGCAGAACGAGTTTTTCTACCCTTCACAGTTTCCTTGAGCAGCAGGAGGACAGGACACTTGTTGTGGATCAGCATGCGTGGACAGGGGTCCTCATTAAAGATAATGTATGTCACTCCCAGGTGCTCCTGATACATCAGCACTACAGCTCTGCAAAACACAAACAATATGAATACACAGACCCATACATTAACTTTCCACACGACACACACATCATAATGTTTTGTAACTGCACTTAGAGTTCACACACCCATCTTTATATTAAGCTGAATCTTAAGAGCAGATCCCTAAAGGAAGCCAAGAGGTGATACCTTACTTTGACCATGGATGACTTTAATTTTTGTATTTTGTTTATATTATATCTTTATGCATGTGTGCCTGATTCTGATATAAAATGGAGAGGCAAAGACAAAGAGCCACTGTGACTTTTTGGTATGATGGAGGTTGCACAGAGCCTTCATGGAGATCTGAGTTCAAATCCCCATGAAGAATGACTTCTTCCTTTTTGGTTTAAAACAAATCACGGCTAAATGCGGTTATGAAACTGAAGTAGACATTTGCAAAACCCAGTTCACACCATTTTTAGTTAATTTTTTGCCTAGACGTCTGTTCAGCCTAAACATGCTCTCATGGTGGGTCTCACATACATGAATATATGAGCCACAGCCTGGGTAGATGTCAATATAACAGAACACATTTTTCTCAGGCTTATGAATTTGTGGAAATGTTGCACTCTTCATTAGCTTTATATCACTTAAAATGTTGACTCTATTTTCTCTGATTTCTTTTCAGAAAAAGATATAGAAAAGTTTAATACTTAAAAGTCAACTTCAGCTGTCTTTTACATCTCCACAGCTGAACGCTCTCTATCTGATTGGCGGGCTGGCGGCTAATGGTTGTTCTGCTGAGCTGGACTGAACCAACTCAAAGCTCAGGGAGAAGTGGGGTGAAAAATGTAGAGATTATTTTTAATAATTTTTTTGTAACTATGAAAGCAAAATTAAAATCAAGAAACAATACTGTGCTTGCTTTTTTTCCTTGGTGCTTGAAGTGATAACATGTTTTTAGGCCAAAATTGGGAGCGCAAAACAAAAACACACGTTTGTACTCCCACTAAATGAAGGAGCAGCTGCCCCACCTGCTCCATTGATCTGGAGCCTTTGTCTATATATGATTGTGACTGACACAACAAATCTGTGACGTTCTGAATCTGTAAAAAATCTACATGTTCATTGTTCTGTGTAAAGCTGTCCAAACAACTAAGTAATCGGAATAAAAAAAATGAGTATGAAAAGAAATTTAAAAAGACATGTGTGTTTGAGTGTGTAAAGTGCATATAAAAGAAAAAAAAAGGCAAAAGGAGCTAAAAATAAACAGTCAGATCACTGCTTAAGACTAGCAGAAAGACTGACAGTGGAAATGTTGAGAGTATTTCTCTGCCTGCTTCATCTGCAGTGTTTAACAAAGTGTGACTAACTACAGTGAATCCTTGCTTAATGACCAGAGTCAGCCAGTGCTTGGTGCCCTGCTTTAAATGGACTGTCACAGCCAGCAAACCACAAACGTTCTGCCTCACTCACCTGCTGCTCAGGCCACCCCCCGAGTCCTGATCCTCAGGGATGGACACGCTCAGCCTTGGAAAGTCTGGTCGGACCGGAGCGGGGAGGCTCCATGCTGTACTTCCAACTTCAGCATCAGGCCTTGGAAATAAGCTAAGAAGCATGTATTTGAGTGGCAACGGGAACTCCACCTTTTCCTGGACACCAGCTTGGAGGAGGTCCCAGTATGGCACAGAGCATGGCTTGGCCTGAGACGACTTGTCAGAGGGAGGAAAGGTGAACACCGTGCTGTCAGGTATTTCACAGGCCTGATAAGAAGAAGAAAAATACCAAAACAAGAAAAAAAGAAGACAGGATATGAGAAAAAAAAGACAAGACAAAAAGACAAAAACACAAAAAATTAAATGGAAAAGAAGAAAAAAAGGCAAAATGGAGGTGAGGAAAACATCTTGAAATAGAGCGAGGACAAAAAAATGACATCAGAAAAGAGAATATGAGATGGGATATCAGGACCAAATAGAAAAGAGAGCCAGAGAGCAGAAAAGATGCAAGTAATTATAACTAAAGATACATTGTAAAACCACAATGTTATTTTACTTTATTCCCTCTCCCACTGAGCTTAGTGCTAAATTGGTAGCAGAAAAGCCCTGCTGTGCTGGTTTAGCAGCTAGCAAGCAGTAAGTCTTGAAGACTATAGGGATTATGCACTAAACATGATGAATAGAGCAGCTAGAAAGGCATTCCTTGCCTTGTTTGTGGTCTGTGTTTTTGTTAAGCCCATTGCCCAATCTTTAGTTTTTTTAAAAGCTTTTTTTTTTCAGTCAATTAGAGGCAACTGGCGAGCTTTGCCATCATTCTATAAGGAGATCTGAAGGATTGTTAAATGACATCACAACATTGTTGCTCTCTTTGGGGACAGGCAGCAGATGAAAGCAAGAGAGGAAACCTGCATCCAATTCTGGGTGTTTGTCTAATGTCCCTATGAAGTGCCATAGCCACATGGTGAGAGCGGAGCAGGGAGGGGGGGGGGCTGGGGGAACATGATCTGATGGAAAATGGCTTGCAACATCCCAGTGATGAAGAGGAGTATGTGTGTGTGAGAGAGAGGGAGAGAGAGAGAGAGACAGAGAGAGTGAGAGTGAGGTGGACAAGCCTATTTGACGTACAAAGGGGAATGTGCTGCATGTGTAAGGCTTAAGCTGGTATGAACGCAGAGACTATCCAGGTGTTATAATGTATAAAATATCATTGTATATTGTGGGACTTCATATGTTCTTACTTCAAACGTGTGCCTTTCATAATTAAAACACATTTTTTGTGCATGGCAGTTTGAACACAAAGTGCGGTGCATTGAACTCGACCTGTTCATCACCCCCAAGAGCATGGTCTGTCAGCAGAGGCCTGTAGTGGATGCTGTAAGGAGTGTTGTTGACAAGAAGTGTCCTGTCCTCTATCTGTAGGATCTGAATGCCATGTCTCACCATAGATGAAACACAAAACTGGCACAGCTGCATGGAAAAGAAATAAATACATAAATTATTATGACTCATAATTTGTTATCACCAGCTGCTGAAAGACAAGTTACAATTCCCAGTACAATTTACTGGAGAAATAAGTTTAATCAATCTACAACAGCACAAATCCACCATATAACTCAATGAATAGACCAGAACTTAAAAAATTCTAACATAAAGCAACTAATTTACCAACTAAAAACATATGTGTATGAATATGTCAGAGCTTTTTTTGACAACCCAATGAACTACTTATCCATCCCTGATTGAAGTACAGCTCTTTAAATTTCCTGACATTCAGAAAGTAGGAGTGGAGGTTTTCATCACCTTCTGTTTTCCAGGGAAGGCTCCCAGAGTAATGTCCACCTCCACGTATCCCTCCTCATCCAGAGTGACCACCGCTGAGTTTGACCCCTCCTTCCAGCGAGGTGAGGTCAGGTCATGCACTAGTTTCAGTGCAGCAGACTTGTGCACAGTGTTGGTGTGGGCCCAGTAGATACCGATCTGGAAGGCTTCCTAAATTGTGCAGAAAAAAAAACCAATGAGAGAATGATAAACAGAACAAAAAACAAAAGAAAAAACAGCTGCAACTTTACTCCCAACAACTCAGATCATATCAGTGTTACTGAATGTCACTTCAAATACTCACGGCAGCTGCATAACTTCTATTACAGCTCCCTATTTTACAATGACATTATTGAAATGTCCAGCAGATGCCTAAGTGACACAGTGATTGTTCATCTATTTAACCAATCTGCCATGTGAGTTTCAGCTGAAACTGTCTTCTCTCTATTTGTTGGGCCACGATAAATAATGCAGCACTATGGAAACAATGCTTCATTTGTTTCTTTTTCACAAGCTTTTACGCATTTACAACTTTTTATTTTGTTCCTTTGTGCTGAACCTTATTAGTGTTTGCTCTTTGATATGCTGCCTTACTGCTTAGCTCTGGGTTAGCAACAAAAAAAAAACCCTCTGTGCATGTGTTTGTTATATTCCACAGGGGAAAACCATCTGCAGACTACTTCTACTGATCTTGGAAGCCAGAGAGAAGAGATGGCTGCAGTATTCTGTGACAGAGCTTGGCTGCAGCTGAAGATGTAGGCAGGGAATATTGTTGTAATGCAGCTCTGGTGGATGATCTCAGGTTTTGTGCTTATTAGTTAAGACTGAGATGAGAAAAGAGCTGGATTCATAACGATGGCTGTGATGTCACGAAAAGACATCCAGGTCATGATGTAAAGTCAAAGTATATCTTTACTAAAAAAGTAACAAAGATTTTTGGCAACTGTACAGTGTTTTAATGACTTTCAGAAAAGCAATTAGTTCACTGTCCAAGTTTGCACGCATGCTAAATGAATCTTGGTTTGCAGTATTATACTAAGCAGTTTTAGAAAGAAGAACTTCAGTGTTATTTCATATTTACTTTAACTTACATACATTTTAATTCAAGTCCTGGGGAGTCGTACTCAAATGGAAAAAATATTGTTTTATGTAATCAGCAGTACTGGAGGAAAAGTCTTAAATCTGAAAATAAAAGTTCTAATTATGTCACTGTGATGTGAGCTACAGCAGTGGTTCCCAACACTGGGGCCAGGTCCCCACTGTGAGTGATGAAACCGCAAGTGGGGGTCCACAGATAATCTCCAGAAATCAAATTCAATTGATTGCATATTTTCACCTTTATTGTCACTAATAATATATACAGTAGTAATAGATTAATAAAAACTATCATCATAATTGTTAAGACTGTTTGTGTTGTCATTATGCCCTTGTTTAGTAGGCTTAACAAAGTACATTTAACAGGACATAATTGGGACCACAGGCCTCTGCCACTGTTATTTTGTGGGTCAGAAGCTGACAAGTTTGGGAACCACTGAGCTAAAGGACAAAAAAAACTGTCTCAAGGGTCTTTGGAAATAAAACTGAAAATACTTTTGCCTCAGCAGCTTTGATTTTGATTATTTTTAAACAGCTCTCCCACAGGATGCAGAACATGACACCTGACCTTAAAGTTGGGTGGCACAATGACTTTGCCAGCTGGTATCTGCAGAACAATTTTCTCTCCTTCAAAAAGCCAGAGGTCCCACTGAGAGTTGTTGGCCAGGAGAGCCCAGGGCAGGACCTCCACCAGCAGTGTGTTCAGACCAGACTTCCAGCGTGACAGCTTCACCTGCATAGGACTGTCCCACTGGGCAAGAGGCTCCAGCACTGACCTGTGGGAGGGGAAGAAACTTTTACTAAAATCACTCAAATAGCATCTGAGCATTAGTCCATAATTTGATAGTAAGACACAGAAGCATTCAGAGATGTAAAGTAATAATTAGAAAACTTCTGAAGAAATTTTGAAGCATATCATTGCACCTACTGCTTGAAATTCCAGCATACATTAACTTTCTTTTATAAAGCCCAATCATAATTTGGGACTTTTATAATAATCTCAGATGGGAAAATGTACACTTTGATATATAAACTCTATAAGATGTCAAAAGAGAACCAAAATCTAAACAAATGTTAAAGCTGCTGCCAGTGGTTAAGAAAGTTAAGCAGACATACCAGAACCAGCACTCACTATGAGACTTATCTTCTGATTTAATGTTTAATGGATGTTTAAACTGTATAAGAAGTGTAATAATTGTGGAAATAAGATTTTGTTTGCAGATTCTTTTGTAAACTATAGACAGTTCAAAGGTTAGAGTGAGACGTAATGAAACTATGTTGAACATTCTGTGGTAAAATCTTAAAAAAATCAAACTGTGTAAAAACTGGAAGCAAAATCAAATTGCCAGATTAATCACGTGAAGTCCAACTTTCTGTGACCCATTTAAACTTTGAGTGATGTTTCTACTGTAAAGTATGTGTGAGCTATAGAGCTCCAAAGAGGACTGGGTTTTGTAATTTGTTTCACCAAAAGGCTATTCTTGTCTATCGGGAAATTTTTTGCAGGTTTTTTGCTAATTTTGTTTACGCTGTATAATGTACTGCTAACAAAACTCATAATACTCTATTATCTCCATCACATGTTTTGATTTAATATTTGTATGGATTTTTCATACATAACAGAAATGAAAGAATGACGGACAAATAGTAATAATAGTTCTTCAATATTTATACACTGGCACCCTTATTAAAACACAAATCCAACTTGAGTGTGTTTATTTTTTAAATCTATGAACACTTTAAGTACAACGTTTTCTTTGGAGAACTAGAGTAAACACTCTGATGGTAGTAATTTTACATTACTCCACTGTGAGCGGTTACCATGGCGAGTCAAGAAGACGTGATATGAGCAATCAGACAAGCTGAACAAGTTTTTACTACAGTGGTTCTGTTTTTTATTTAGACCACTGCAGTAAGCCTATTGGTACACAGAGCCCAAACACTTTGGACATACAACAATCATTACATATTTACAGAGTGACAGACAGATGTATTTATTATAAGCAGCAATTATTGTTTGACCAGCTAAGTCATACAACTGAAATATGCTCATTCACCAGGAATAAAAGTATGCCTTTCTAAATCTGTTTAATTAATTTAGCACAGAGGCTGTTAGACATATTACAAAATACATGGAAGCGCAAGGTTTTAAAAATCAATTAAAAACGTGTTGAACATAAACAATTTTTACACTGACAAACCATTAACACCCTGACAGCAGTCACAAAGACTAAACAAATACAAAGTAAGAAATGGCCTGTCAACAAGTTATGCAATACAAACATATTCAAAGAACAGTTGACAAGGCATCTGGGATCATACATTGGCATGTTGAGACTCCGACAAACAGCCAGACAGACAGAAACACACAATCGTTTTTCCACCAATTCACTGACACAGCAGTCATTTCAAAGCAACCATGGTCTCATGAGCCCTAAACAGAGCTGAATGCCAGAGGAGAGCCAAACAAACATTTTTCCCACATTTTCTCTGAAGTTCAAAGCCATTAAATACAACCCAGTTTTCCCTTTCCCACAAGGCCACCTGGACTTGGCTCAAGCTACCAACCTGCCAACTCAAACTTGTCACACACCCCAAAGACTCTTTGCTGTGACACGGGACCAAAACCAGGAACAGCTTTTAGTTACCATTTACTGGTGTTTATGTTAGTATGTGTGGTTAAAAAGGCGGTTGACCTCAAAGCTGAGGATAGCATAGTGCAGCGATCATAAATCATATTACACAGCTCACAAGAAGGTAATTGAATGAAATGTGCTCAACTGCTTCTGTCGAAACCCACCAACTGTGGACTTTCAGGGTTTTAAACATGCAAATGTTAAGAGGCTGCTGCTCTCAGTTCTCTGATTCCAACCACTCCACACTCATTAAACAAACCATGTTTGTTTAATGAGTGTGGAGGTGACTCGCTGCCATTAAAAATCCAATGAAGAGAGAAAATAACATTTACCACTTTCAACTTCCGTTGCCCCTTTAAGACACCATATTCACACATTCTCTGAAGTGAGTTCAGATGGGCTGGTTTCTCTGCTGTGCTACAAGAAATTAACCCTTTTTCCTCACAGAGTTAAATATAAAAAAAATGTACAAATTGATCTGTGGCTTTTGTCTCTAAGTTGTCTAAGTGTGTTTAGAGATGGCAGAGATAATTCACTTCTGATGACATCTAGTTTTAATAATTTTCAGAAGCTCTCTTAAAGATACAGAATCCTGGCACTGAAACAACCCACCACTTTCTGGGATGGGAAATGTGCTTTGACCTTAGACTGACAGAGGACCCAAACCACAAAAACAGAAAATGTCAGACAGTTTATGACATGTAAAGGTGAGCATTTTATGGTGGTGTTTGAATGAAACACAATGTTTTGTGTGTGTGCATGTGTTGGGAAACAATGCGTTTGTGTAAGAAGAGCACAGAATTTCGGGCGACCACAGGCAGACATGTGGCTCACAAGTCCAGCAGAACCACTGGGACTCTTTGTTGCTCGAAGCCTGTAGGGAACCGTGTGGTTGGCTCTTCTACTGCTTCCATCGAGATGAGATTGGTTTGTGACAAAAGATGATTGCCAGACTGACATTTGCAGACAGTTTCACATCAGAGGCCACATACACACACACAGCACACTCTTCATGACTCAGCTGAACTTGAACTGAATGAAAGGCTGTGTGTTTTGTGTGTAAAAATGAGACTGTGACAGAACGACAGCCAAAGTTTTCTGTCTGCAGGTACTGCAGTGAGATTGATGCTAATGTCTGATACATGACTCTACATTGGGTTACCAGTTAACTACACTGCTCAAAAAATAAAGGGAACACCTAAACAAAACAATGTAACTCCAAATCAGTCACACCTTTGTGGAATCAGTGTCAC